>CAJTBH020000151.1:0-13141 GCA_910574055.2 Azolla filiculoides
GGATTATGAGCGTTTAACACAAATGAGGGAAGGGTCTATATATGCTCTTATGACTGGAATTATACTACTTCCTCTTGTCTCCTAAACATTTACTTCATAAATCATCTCTTATGAGATTTCCCAGACCTAAAATAACTGATTAATTCTCCAGTTTTTGGCTCACTATACATTTTTTATACTACTGTGTCATCTACACTTAAAATCCCTCCTATTATTATATTTATGATTTTCTTTACTGTATCGAATAAATCTTTCGCTTCCTATCTTCTCTCTGAGCAATAATCTTTTCATATGACAGTGTGAAACGTTTTCCAATATCTCTGCCAATCTACAACATCCTCCATGCTTTGGTTCTGATAGCAACAACAGAGTGTAATATTCCAGATTGCATTCTGCTGTAGAAGGCTTGGTTATTTCTCTAATTCTCCCATACCTGCTAAGTAGATGACATTTTTTATCACTACAGTATTTTGCTACTTTGTCAATGCGTAATTACTGTATCAGTACATCTTGCTGGTTATAGAGTTATGTTAAATACCCTTGATCATTTACTAGTTACTGCGGCCACCCCTGTGGGAAAACAGAAGCTGCATCTCTACCAGTTTTAATGTTATTATAAAAAACCCCTGCTACCAGAATCGGGATATTGTATATTAGTGCTATCAAAGCTTTCATTAATTACCAATTTGCACGGCTCAGTGATTTATTAAAAACCGCAGATATACCTGTATATTCTTGCCATGGTGATGTTCCTCAAAATCACAACAACAAACTCTTAAAAAATCCCCAAGGTATTCTGCAGATTAGACCAGAACCTCTAGAAAGGTTATTAATTAACAAACATAAACATCAGGAATTAATAAAATTATTTGGTGATTTACATTTTGTCCTTTTTGATAAGATTAACACCTTTATGGGTTCAGAAAGAGGTTGTCAAATTATTTGTCAATTATAACGTTTGGCAAAATTAACCAGAACCCAACCTCGACCCATTGGTTTATCCGCAACTATCGGTGATTACGCAATCGCTGAAAAATGCTGAAGTTCAGGAACATGAAAGCCAGTAAATACACCAAAGATTGAATCTGTAAATCAGCAAATTAAACTGGCTGTAGAACATTTCTATATAGAGAAAGGCTCGGAAAAATCAGATTATGATAAATATATTTTTAACATTACTAAATCTCGCAAAGGTCTAATATTTGCTAACTACTGCAGCCAAACAGAATCTATTATTTCTTCTTTGCGTCAAATCGCCAAACCAGAAGGATTTACAGATATATATCATGTCCATCACGGTAGTATTTCTGCCAGCTGAAGACAGACAACCTGCTGAAAATCCCATGGCTGAACCTAATACTCCGGCTGTAACTTCTGCAACTTTAACTCTAGAATTAGGTATAGATATTGGTTATTTAGAAAGACTTATTCAGTTTGAATCGCCTTTATATGTTGCTAGTTTTTTATAAAGATTGGGAAGAAGTGGCAGAAGAGGAGAGTCTGCGCATATGCATTTTATTTGTGCAGGAGAAAAACCATTAGCAGAAACTTCATTACCACAACAAATGCCCTGGAAATTTTTGCAGTATATTTCTACTATTCAACTTTATTTAGACGAACCTTGGATTGAACTAATTCAGCTAATCAAATATACTTTAAGTTTGCTTTCTCATCAAATAATGAGTATTTTAGACGCAACGGGGACGCTTTCTCCTGCTGCTTTCGCTTAAGAAATAGCTTATCACCATTTATTAATATTTCTTGAAGTGATTACAACTGTTAAACTATTTAATTAATATTAATCATATTCAAAAAACTGAACAAGGTAAATTAGTTATTGGTTTAGCTGGTGAAAAAGTAGTTAATAGATCTCAATTTGATGCCGTCTTTGCTGATACTCAAGATTATGTAGTCAAGCAAGGTGGAACAGGAATTCGTAGTATTGTTGTTCCTCTGTATGTAGGTAATAAATTTGCTTTAGTGGGAAGAATTTGGGAAGTTTTAGAAGTTGATTTCAAAAATAAGGCTATTTTTGTTAAGCAAGTTGAGGGTAAAGCTAGTACTTATTGGCGTGGTAGTAGCGGTAATATTCACAGTAGGATTTTACAAAAAATGCGGCAAGTTTTATTAGAAGATACAGAATATAGTTATTTACAAAATAATGCTGAATTTTGTTTGCAGGAAGTTAGAAAATTAATACGATCAGCAGGATTATATAAACAGAATATTCTACAATTAGAAAAAATAAATGCTGCATTTTTCTGTGGATGGGTACTGTGGCTTATCGGACTTTAGAAAGATTACTTAACTCCTTTTGTCGGGAATCTTTGGGAATTAGCAGTATTTGTGGAACAAATCGCTATTATTTGACTTTGAAATTAGGTAAGGATAAATTTAACTCTGTTTATCCTGAAATTGCTTCGTTATTTGAGCAAAGAACTACCACAGAAAATTTAGTTAGTCATCCAGAAGCACCAGAATTGCAGAAATATGATCAGTTTATTACCCATAAAGTCTTAAGGAAAGGGTTTGTTAATGATTATTTAGATATAGAAGAATGGAAGCAGTTAGTTTTTATTTGGTAGAGGGATAGATCTGTAAATATAATGATTATTATCAGCATGAATTTTAACTTTGCTACAATAATCCTAAATGTCATTGTCTTAACTGTAACTGTCCTACTATTTACCAATTGAGAATATATGATAGGAAAAAAACTCCTGAACCGTATTACTACAAATCCGAAAGTAATGGTTGGAAAACCGACAATTAAAGGCACACGCTTAACAGTCGAGTATGTTCTTACTCTTCTTGCACACAGCGCGACAGTAACAGAGATCCTGGAAGAATATGAAGGTTTAGTAGAAGCAGATATTCGGGCTTGTTTATTATTTGCATCTCGCTCTCTAGAAGGCACAAGTTTTATGCCTTTGACTGCGGAGATTGCCTAGATGGGATTTTTAGTAAGTGAAAATACAGGTGCGGCTGTCGCTCCTTAGTTAGGTGAACAAGGTCATGAAGTTTTCTCAGTTTATGAACAAGCACGGGGAACACATGATGATACAATTATTCAAAAGGCTTTTGATGAAAATTGGATTTTAATTAGTAGCGAGAAAGATTTTGGCGAGAAAGTTTATAGGGATCACCACCCATATCGGGTTGTGATTCTTCTGCGTTTGGAAAATGAACGTTCTGCCAATAAAATCTACGTTTTATAGCAGGTATTGGAGCAGTATATCGAACAATTACTAGATAGTTCTGTCGTAGTTACTGAAACTCAGATTAGATTTGCTAGGACAAAATAATTTACTTGTGGAATATTTCTGACTTTGAGACTATGGGGCTTTATCGCAAAGCATAACACGTTGTACTGACTATAGAGTTATTATATCTTGAACCTGTAGAAAAAGATGTTAAAATGCTATATAGTTAGAGATCTTAAATAAGATGAGTTATCAAGATATTATTACAATGGAGCCAGATAAGCATAAAATTTAGATGCGTTTCCTCTGGGTGAAGTGGAAGCGAGCGCACTTGTTAATAAATCTGTTAATAAATTATCGTTGCTGAGTCATTGCCATCACGGTTGCGACAGTCAATTCTGAGATGTTGTCAAGGGTGGGGATTCTATCATTATCGGCATAAACGAATAGTAACTCTTGATTTTTCCAAACCCAGATTTGCTTTTGCTGATTATCAATGATCCTAGCAAGCTCTGTTCCTTTACTCAAGCAGTGCAGGATTTTGTGTTGTATATCTAAGGTGCTTTGGTCGGGGGAGCGAATTTCAATTAACCAGTCCGGTGAAACCTTGTAGCAGTCCATCTTCATCAGAAAAACGCTCGCTCTTAACAACAGCAATATCAGGTACGGGAGACATGGGAGGTACGATACACTGGAGTTCTTGCATAGGTTCGTAGGCGGCAGTTTAGCTATTGATGGTGTTAACAAATTTACCTTGGAGGCGGGAATGAAACAGCGTTGGCATGGGTTTTTGCTGGGCTTGTCCCTGGATAAACACCGTCCCTTGAGGGGGCGAAAACGAAGGTTAAACCATCACAGGAGAAAGGTTTTACGTGATAGAACCCTTGAAAAGATTGATAGAAGAACGGTGCTTATTGACAATTAACTGTGCAGTTATGAGGCAGCTATGTCAGCATAAACCTTGAAGATACGAAGAGAATGGTCTTGTTAATGGAACAACTCATCAGTTTTATTCGCAATACGTGGACATTTTATCAGTAGGGTCGAAAGGCTATAAACCTTATGAAGGAAGCTCTTTAGGTTCTTTGTCGCCCCATCAACTCCCAAGCAGGAGAGGCTTCAATATTGGGTTGCTGAAGAAAATCGTCTAATGGGTTGGTGAGGGTAGGAGATTGCATACTTGCCTCAGCAGTACGAAAAAAATGTTATCTATTGTTCACATCTTTGGGAAATTCGGTAAATTCAATCTGTCTGTCTCGATAAATCCCTTCGACTGTTTTTAGCATAAGTCTTATGGTTTCCATGATTTTTTAGATTATACCATAAGTACCTAGATAAACTCTATAATTTCCAAACTTTTACTCTCCGTATTTTTATTTTGTATTCCCACATACAGCAAACAAATCCTAAAACAAAATAAAGAAATCTGGTTTTTGGCTACCAAAACTCTAGACTAATAATAGTAGCAGGAAATACATAAAATAAATATTTCCTGTTATAAAGGTGACGTTTCTGAGCATAAGAGTACAACTTAATATATCTCAAAATATCTTGCTTAAATTGCTGAAAGTCTCATCAGCAAATAGATTTATCTTGAGTACAAAAAATCTCAAACCCTACCCCAAAAATACTAGTACCCCTGTGATAAAAAACTAGTACCCCTACCCCAACAAAAAATGTAAACTTCTGTAAGATAGGGGTTTAAACCTATTGAGTACAATGGTAATAAATTCAATAGATCCAATCGGTACCTGCTGTTTTGTCTCCTTTCACGTCACTTGATATAAGCAGAAGAAGACAACATGGGTCTTTTAACCAGACAGTACCGATGCAACAGTCTTTAGACAGTACCAGCCAAACCCAAACTGCAATTACAGACTCGCGGCAAAATCAAGGTCCTGGCGGTTTTTTGGAGCCATTAATGAGTGATTTCCAGATCATTTGTGAGTGTGATCCAGCGGCACGTAGTTGGTTAGAGGTTATCTTTTGTTACCCTGGATTTCATCCTCTTTCTTTACATCGTCTCGCGCACTGCTTACACATCCGTAAAGTGGGTTTTATTCCCCGTTTAATTTCCCACTTGGGAAGGTTTTTAACCGGGATTGAAATTGAGCCAGGTGCGGAAATTGGTAAAGGTGTATTTATCGATCATGGCATGGGTGTTGTAATTGGCGAAACTGCCATTGTGGGAGATTATGCACTTATTTATCAAGGTGTAACTCTGGGTGGAACTGGGAAAGAAAGTGGTAAACGTCATCCAACTTTAGGTAATAATGTTGTTGTGGGTGCCGGTGCGAAGGTTTTGGGAAATATTCAAATTAGCGATCACGTGCGTATAGGTATAGGTTTAATTATGGTACGTGATCTTCCTCCAGACTCTACGGTTGTCGGTATTCCTGGCCGCATTATTTCCCATAAACAAAGCAAACCTCTTTCTCCCCTAGAACATGGCAAGTTACTTGATGTAGAAGCAGGAATAATTCGTTCCTTAGTTTCCCGAATTTAGAAGCTTTAACAAGAACTACAAACCCTAAAAAACCAACACCAGGATGAAGATAGTTGAATTATGTTATCACTTGGTGAACAAGTTTTGCAGATTCCTTTAAGTGATAGATCGCAAATTTATCACCGTTTGCAAGAATTAATGATTACTTGTTCCTGTCCTCCAGATGGTTCTTTGCGAGTACAAGTCAATAGTTTGCAAGAAGCAATTCTTGTCCGCAGTACAGTCATGCAATTTTTAGCTTCTCGTTGTGAGTTGGTAGAATGGTTAGACGGTTGTTGGAGTCACAGTTAAATCATCTTCAATTCAAATGCAAAATCCACAATCTTAAATTGGCATTAATGAAGATTATTGCCAACTAAAAAAATGTCTAACCAAGACAATATGAGAGCAGAATCGATGATGCAAGCATGATTTATCCTCAGAAAAACTCGAAGTTATTGTTCACTCACAAATGAGCTTGCCGATTGTGAGGAATTAACCTAAGCTTAGGTTTCACTCACTCTGCTAAATCTCAGACTTCTCTGACATATTTCACTCTTAAACAGAGTGAATCTATTAAGTATCCTTGGGGTTAGCATTTTGTAATTTTGTCTAGTTTGGTATTTTCAACGTCAGATTATGGTACACCGGAACAGCGATAAACAGTTACTTCAATTTTTGCATAATGAACTGGAACTTTCAAAAGCGGATATTGCTGTTGCTTTGCGACACCGCGAATTAGATAAAGGACCCATCCCTATGCTGCTTTGGCAGTATGGCTTCATTAATTTAGAACAATTAGAAAAGATTTTTGATTGGTTAGCAGAACACGCTTAAACAATTAAGAATTCAAAATTCAAAATTCAAAATGCTTATGGAATAAGTCCTTCATCTAGTTTTAGATGTCAGTAAAAATTTCTCCACTTAGATGTGAAGCGACTATTGGTGAGATATAAATTGCTTATACCACCTAACAATTATCCTAGAAAGTTGAGGTTGCTACTATGATTGCTAGTTTAATTGCTGGACTGAGTATCTTATTATTTACGGGACTTACGAATGGCTATATTAGCTACTGCCTATTTGTAGAGAATCCAAATCATGACAGAAAGAAGACTTTGTAAATTATACCAAAATTTGGTTTTCTGCCATACAGATCTGCTGGGAGTTCTTGAGCAATAATTAAATATTATCAAGTGTGTTTATTAACTAGTGCTATCTTTAGCATTTATTTGAAGATTTTTAATATTTGTTTTATATCTCTTATAACTAGAAATTGTAGCCTTAAATGGTATTAGTAAAAACTCGGTTAGAGGAATGTTTGAGATGAGTCAAATCATTATTAATGATACCACATTGCGTGATGGAGAACAAGCAGCAGGTGTTGCTTTTAACTTAGAAGAAAAGGTAGCAATCGCACAATTTCTTGATGCCATTGGTGTTCCCGAATTAGAAGTCGGTATACCCGCAATGGGAGAAGAAGAAATTCGTGCAATTCAAGCAATTGCTGACTTAGATTTAGATGCTAAATTACTAGGTTGGAACCGCGCTGTTATCTCAGATATTAAAGCTTCTATTGCCTGTGGATTAGAAAGAATACATATTGCTATTCCTGTTTCTGGTATACAAATTGCCGCTAAATTTCATGGTCAATGGAGAGTAAGTTTACAAAGACTCAAAGACTGTATTAGCTTCGCAGTTGATAATGGTCTTTGGGTTGCAGTAGGAGGAGAGGACTCTTCTAGATCTGATGAAAACTTCCTTGAAGAGGTTGCATTAAACGCTCAAGAATGGGGTGCGTCAAGATTTCGTTTTTGCGATACAGTTGGAGTTCTTGATCCCTTTGGAACTCACCTCAAAGTTAAGCGATTAGTATCTACTTTATCAATTCCTGTAGAAATTCACACCCATAATGATTTTGGACTAGCAACTGCTAACGCTATTGCCGGTATTAAAGCCGGAGCAACTTCTGTTAATACCACCGTTAATGGTTTAGGTGAAAGAGCAGGAAATGCAGCTTTAGAAGAAGTTGTCATGGCAATAAAATGTATCTACGGTGTTGATTTAGGAATTGACACTCGACATTTATTAGGACTATCTCAATTAGTTGCTGCTGCATCCGGTTCAAAGGTCCCACCTTGGAAAGCAATTGTTGGTGAAAATACCTTTGCTCACGAGTCTGGAATTCATGCTCATGGTGTACTCAAAAACCCAGAAACCTATGAACCATTTTCACCAGAAGAAGTAGGTTGGGAACGTCGTTTAGTAATCGGTAAACATTCTGGAAGGCATTTATTATCTAACTTGTTAGAACAGTATGGGATCTTTTTAAACTCAGAAGAAACCCAGTCTGTATTAGATGCAGTGCGCTTACAATCAACACTGAGAAAACGCAGTCTCACCACAGAAGAGTTATTGAATTTAGTAGGTGAACAGAGGTATTCCCATGCAACGCGATGAAATAGAACTTAACTCACAACCAGTTTTTGAAATTGGTGAAAAAGTCCGAGTTAAGAAACTAATCAAAAACGATGGTACTTTTGCAGGTAGAGAAATTGGTGAAGTATTAGCAAGAATTGGAGACGTTGGTTATGTGGCAAGTATAGGAACTTTTTTGCAAGCTTACTATATATATGCCGTGCATTTCTTGGATACAGGGTACATCATCGGTTGTCGGAAAAGAGAACTAGAATCTGCTGAGGAAAAAAATGAAAGTAATGCTACGGATGAATGATACTGGAACATTGGTTGTCTATGTCGCTAAAAAAGACCTAGAAGAAGAAGTTGTTAAACAAACAGATAGTGCTGTAGGTAAAGTTCTCACTTTAGCTAATGGTTGGGAATTAGAACTTAGTGAAATTCCAACTAAGGAAAGTTTACCCCTAACAGTAGAAGCTAAACGCCTCGCCTAAAATTATCACAAATTACTAAAGATAGAAGGTAATAGGTGAAAATATCAAAAATATATTTTTCCTATTCCTTCTTCCTTTAGATGAGCAACATTACCTCAGGAACATGGGGTTTATTATTTTCTATCGGAAATTTGACTTATCAATATGGGTGAAAAGTACCAGACCTTATCGGAATTGAATTTGGAAGGACAGTTTTTAGGATTTGTTGGTGATAAACCAGAAAAATATAAACATTTGCAGTTAGCAATTCCTTCAGGAGATGTAAAAGTAAAATTACCTAAACATTTGCGTTGTTCCCTGGTTTCTACTTTAGTGCCTGGTGAACAAATTCGCGTTAGTGCTATGAGTAAATTAAACCCACGGACAAGTGAACTGAAACTCACAGCTTATCGAGTGCAACCAGTTGGTTTTTGTCCAATTCATAATCATCTACCAGAAACTACAGCCAAGATTATGGTCTGTCAAAAATCTGGTTGTATTAAACGAGGTGGTAAGGGGTTATTATCAAAGTTAGAAAAAACTTTGTGCGATCGCGGTTTATTGGAGAAAGTAAAAATCGAACATACCGACTGTCAAAAACGTTGTAGCAGCGCACCCAATTGTGTTTTGATATTGGGTAAAAAGCAATACAGAAAAATTCATCCAGATGCAATCGCCTCTTTCTTAGAAAACCATTTAAAAGGATTTTCCAAAACTGGAAAAATAGTGTAAAAGAGCTCACATGTATGAAGCTATTTTTAGAAAATAAGAGTACTATATGTGCATAAGATGTACTTTACACAATCTACATAATAGATATCTAACAGAAAATAAATATGTGTTTTATATAACCCTTCTATAGACATCCTTTATGTAGCAATTTCTGTCTTTATATTCTTTTCCGGAGGTGTTTAATTAAGGTCTGTAGAAATGTTATATTAGAGGATATTTTAAAAGGGTCTTTTACTATCAGAATTAGCACAGTCACTCCTATAGGTATATGGGGTTAACCTTGATTTCCCGTTGTATTTAACCCCAAAAATAACGGTAAATTCTACCTTTCGGTACTTTCAAAACATCCTCTTACTTTGAATAATTTAAGTGCATAAGAGTGTGAGGACTATAACTTTGACTAAACGCCAATTTGCCAATGTAATTTCTGCTAATTGGCTACTGTTGATGGGAATAAATCTATTCGGTTGCCTTTTCCTATCTACATCTGTTGCCATTAGATCTGCATCTGCGGTTGATAGATCAGTTACTGATGCCGCAAGCAAGGAATTAGCGACTGAGCAAAAGACAAAATCAACTGAAGATATCAGCCGAAAATCCCAACAGCTAGCTGTTGAACTTAATCAACCTTTGATTCAGATCAAAAAACCACAGACTATCACCCAACAGATAGATACCTCAACCAGCGTGGGTGATACCTTTGGTAAAGCCAAGGAACTTTCTCCTACTCAGCCCCAGACTATCACTCAACAGATAGATGCCTCAACTAATGCGGGTGGTAAATTAGATGTTAATAAATCACACCAGGATTTATTAATTGAACCCCTTGTTAAAATAACTCCTCCACCCAGGCGCACCTATCAACCTGGACTCAGTTTTGGGACTCCGAGTGCTTTCGGAGCGGACTGGGGTGACTTATTTGTAGTAGGATCGGCCGCTACAGCAGGTAAAAGTAGGAACGGAGACCCAGACGCAAGTATGAGTGCAGGTTTTGGTTTAGGAGATGCCTACAACCTGATTGGTTTGGAATTCACCTTCAACAACGGTAGTATCAAAAACTTCGGTTATAACGGCACTTTTGACTTCAAAGCTCACCGCGTTGTCTATGCTCAAGGCAACACTCAAGTTGCTGTAGCTGGTGGCTGGAACACATTTGCCCAGTACGGTAATGAAGGTATTAGACCTTCCAGTGCCTACGGTGTACTTACCACATATTCTCTTTTACAGGCTAACAATCCTCTCAATCCAATGGCCATCTCCTTTTCTATAGGAGCAGGCGGTGGCGACTTCCGACAAGGTAATGAGAGTACAGGTATATTTGCAGGAATGGGTGTGCAAGTCCATCCCCGGTTAGGTCTAGGTCTGGGTTGGAGTGGAGTCGGTTTAAATGCCGGGATTTCATTAGTCCCTGTGCCTACCATTCCTTTGACTATTACTCTCCAAGGTGCTGATCTCACGGATAACAGTGCAGGCGGTACTGTATTTGTTATGACAGTGGGCTATGGTTTCAATTTCCTGCCTAAATAAACGCTTCAACATTTACAATTTAGAGAATAACCATGTTGAAAATCAGAACATTTGTTATTGCCCTCCTTCTGACACCTTTAATCTCGTTTACTTGGCAGTTAACAAATCAAGCTCAAACTAATTCACCAAGTAAAGGTACAGCAGGTTCTGCAAGTGGAGGTGGAAACACTGGCTCTGGTGGTACAGTTATTTCATCACCCAGTAAAGGTACAGCAGGTTCTGGGAGTGGAGGTGGAAACACTGGCTCAAATAATAACCCTGTTTCATCACCCAGTAAAGGGGCAGCGGGATCTGCAAGCGGAGCTACGCCTAATATCATTGTCACACAAGCAGCGGATGGTTCTCTAGGTATTGACCTTTCACCTACGGCTGTACGTGACTTGAATAATGCTGCTGCTGGTATACTTGCTAGTAGTCGTGCTGGTATATTCTTACCGATTAACACTAATAGACTGCAAGCATCCTTCATTTCAAATGGGCTTTCTCCAGAATTAGCAAAAAAATTAACAGATGCAGCATCTCATATTATCAAATTCCCCCGTTCTTATAGTACATCCAGTCTTCCTTCACTTGAGTCATCACAAGCACGGCTAGTAGCCAGCATTAAAGCGTCAAGAGCTGGTTTAACTATCGCTGAGACTAATGAAGCAGTAACTGTTAACCCTGACAAACTGAACGAAACTATTAATATCTACAACAAGATTGTTCTAGAAAGCGATCCGGCAACTCTTCAGAGACTTTCACACAACTCAAACTTTGTGGCAATTGGTAAAATTCTCACAACATTAAGGGCGGCAATTAAGTAGTATATATTCACATCCTTAGGTTGACATATTCCCCGACGTAGAATGTCGGGGATTGTTGCTCATGGTTTACAGAAATTCACTTCCTTTAAACCCAATTTTTCGGTAACTTTTATGTCGGTAGTTACTACTAAACGCTTCACTATAGTTCAATATCACCGTCTAGCGAAACTCGGCTTTTTTAGAGAAGATAAACGAGTTGAGTTAATTAGAGGTGAAATAATTTAGATGGCTGCAAAAAGTAAATCACATTCAACCTTCAATAGACGATTAAGTAGTCGTGCAAAATCAATTTTACATTTGGTAGAGGGAATACGGAACAGATAAACACTACAGAGATTTCTATTTGTTCCAAAAAAAAATATTCAATTCATTTTGCTCAGGTAATTAATCAGGGAATTAACACAATTACGAGGTAATCGTGCAACTTTACAAAATCAAGATCCTGTAATCCTGTAATCTTGACCTGTAGTCTTTAGCGTATCCATTTTTTTCTGTTAAATACTGTTATAACTGAGTTGAATATTTTCTAGTGCCAGACCTAAATCGTCTCGTGACCTAAACCCTTCTAAACACTCCTTAGAAATACCATTTTCAATTAGTAATAAAGTTGGTAGGGACTTAAGCCTATAAGTAGTAGATAGTTTAAAATTTTGCTCGGTATTAACCTCAACTAATTTTATGCTATCACTGCATCGGACGTGAAATTGAAGCAGCAAAGGATAAATAATTCTAGATAGTTCAGACCAAGGGGTTTTGTTCTTAAAAGTCCACGAACTCTATAAAAAGGCATCTGGTAGTAGATATTCTCGGCCTTCCCTTTTCTACTCACTGTACTCAGGCTAATATTTCTGATGACCAAGGGCTGATTGAGATGTTGAGAATTCATATCGACTTCTTCAAATCAAAACCTGTGGAACTACCTAAAAGGACAATTCTTTTAGACAACGGTTATCATCCTGACAAACTAGAAGCAGAGTTAGTCTTAGTTGATCCAGAAATAATGAGTAAAATTCACTTTCAATTGTCTCCTAAACCATCCCAAGAGGAAAAAGCCAAGCAAGGGAAGTCTGGTTTTGTGCCAGTTAAAGCCAGATGAGTAGTTGAAAGAAGTAATGCTTGGATAGAAAGTTGTAAAATCTTGGTCAAAAATTTTGAAATAACTTTGGAAAATGCGACGACTAAAATTCATCTCTGTTTTGTCAGACTTATGCTCCGAAGATTAGCTACTTCATAGATCCCAAATGGGTTCTATAGTCATTGAAGCAGGTATTCCCATTCAAGAAATGGAAGGACTTATCACCCATCGTTTCCCCAAACGTTCTATCGGGACGTAAACAAAAATAAAGCCCAAATATAGCCCAAACTGGCTTGATAAGAAGGAAACACGTCCGGATTCCAGTTGAACCAATCAATAAATAGAAAAGATATGGCTGTTCTAAACCCTTCTAAAGCTGCAGTAAAAGTATTCAAAGGTTTTTTAGCCCACCTTGGTCTTAA
>CAJTBH020000153.1:0-42566 GCA_910574055.2 Azolla filiculoides
TCATCTCCCTCATCTCCCTCATCTCCCTCATCTCCCTCATCTCCCTCATCTCCCCTAGTCCCCAGTCCCTATTACATACCCATAATTTCATATCCTGCATCTACATACAGGATTTGCCCAGTCAAGCCGCTGGCTAAATCGCTGCATAAGAAAGCTGCTGTATTACCAACTTCTATCTGAGTAACAGTACGACGTAAGGGGGCAATTTCTTCAACGTGATGAATCATATCCAGAATACCGCCTATTCCTGAAGATGCCAAAGTGCGGATTGGTCCTGCGGAAATACCATTAACGCGAATATTTTGGGGGCCAAGTTCTGCGGCTAAGTAACGAACACTTGCTTCTAATCCAGCTTTGGCTACACCCATGATGTTATAGTTAGGAATTGCCCGAACAGCACCCAAATACGTAAGAGTAACGATACTACCACCCTCTGTCATCAAAGGTTTAGCAGCACCACTTAACTGAACCAGTGAATAAGTGCTAACTTCCAAAGCTTTATTGAAACCAGAACGAGAGGTTTGGCTAAAATCTCCAGTTAAGTCTTCTCTATTAGCAAAAGCTAGACAGTGAATGAGGATGTCTAGTTTTCCCCACTGCTGACGTACAGTTTCAAAGGTAGCTTGAATTTGCTCGTCATTCTCGACGTTACAGGGAAGGAATAAGCTCGGTTTAAGTGGTTGTACTAATTCTGCTACTTTTTTCTCGAATTTGCCTTTTTCATCTGGCAAGTAGGTAATGCCCAAGTTAGTACCTGCTTGATGGAGTTGTTGGGCAATTCCCCACGCGATGGATCGGTTATTGGCAATACCTGTTACTAGAGCATTTTTTCCGGACAGATTCAGCATACAAATTGTTAATGTGATCAATTATTAGGAGCATACTAGAATCTGAGCCTATTTTGAGTTTGTTAGGAATGTGATTTTGAAAAAAACAATTAAGTACTCTTGATCAACTGGGTAACCACAATGCATGAAAATAGATATTTCTTTGAGCCCTTAAGCTTTTCCTCTTACCCCGTACCTTATTTTCAAGTTAGGGTATTGAGTACAACAAATTTTCTGCTCATTGATTAAGAAGTTATAAAGATATTGGAAATTTTTACCCAAAAAAACCTTTTTAGTTGAGCCTCTGAAACTACTTATCAATAACTGCTGGCTAAAAATAACAAGAATTAGGTATCATGATAAACAAATAAAGATAAAGTAGTAGATTTGAGTATAGGAAAAAACAGAAAGGTTGACGGTGCTTTCTTGATTTTTCAGGTGTATTCTTAGGTAATCAGTTTTTATTTTTCCGGCATTGGGTAGGGGAAGGGAGATGATCGTGACACAAGATAAAGCCCTAGCAAATGTTTTTCGTCAGATGGCAACTGGAGCCTTTCCACCGGTTGTGGAGACGTTTGAACGCAACAAAACGATCTTTTTTCCCGGCGATCCCGCCGAACGAGTTTATTTTCTTCTCAAGGGTGCTGTGAAGCTTTCCAGGGTATATGAAGCAGGAGAAGAAATAACGGTGGCACTGCTACGGGAAAATAGCGTTTTTGGTGTGTTGTCATTGCTAACGGGTAACAAGTCAGATAGGTTCTACCATGCAGTGGCATTTACTGCTGTAGAATTACTGTCTGCACCAATTGAACAAGTTGAACAAGCATTAAAGGAAAATCCAGAGTTATCAATGTTAATGCTACGGGGTCTTTCTTGCCGTATTCTCCAGACAGAGATGATGATTGAAACTCTTGCTCACCGAGATATGGGTTCTAGGTTGGTGAGTTTTTTATTAATTCTTTGTCGAGATTTTGGTGTACCTTGTGCTGATGGGATCACAATTGATTTGAAGTTATCTCATCAGGCGATCGCTGAGGCAATTGGTTCTACTCGTGTTACTGTCACCAGGTTACTTGGTGACCTGCGCGAGAAAAAAATGATTTCCATCCATAAGAAGAAGATTACTGTACATAAGCCTGTTACCTTAAGTAAGCAATTTACTTAAAAGTGAACAATTTTATGACACTCGTTTAAATCCACCACCCATTGCTTCAAGGCGTTGCTGGTGGATTTAAATCCACCAGTTCATAGTTGATCACTGTTCTCTATTCATGCTCTGTAATCACAACTGGGGGAGGAAATTGGCACAGATGGTATTTCGAGGGAAAATATACACAGTCGGAGGTAATTTAAAAATTGATTATTTTCTGCTTTTGCCAAGCTCCTTTCCCCCACAGACAATGCTTGAAAGTAGTAGGCTGTATCTGGAAGCATTATGCCTCCGGCACACTACGTGAACGTTAGTTAAAAGATGGCCACCGGGTACATCCTGATAGCAGCTATTTTGATTTTGGGAGGTGTGATTGCTACAGTGGGCGATCGTATCGGCACACGAGTTGGCAAAGCACGCCTCTCACTATTTAAGCTGCGTCCCAAAAATACGGCAGTGCTGGTAACTATTTTTACTGGTGGTCTAATTTCTGCCTCAACCCTAGCAATTTTATTTGCTGCTGATGAAGGATTGCGGAAGGGCGTCTTTGAGTTAGAGGATATTCAAAAAGACCTGAGAAACAAGCGAGAACAACTTAAAACCGCAGAAACGGAAAAAAGCCAAGTAGAAAAACAGCTGACCGAAGCTAGAAAAGAACAAACTCAGGCACAACAAGATTTACAAAACATTAATCAGTCTTTACAAGCTGCCAATGCTAAACAACGCATAACACAAGCTCAACTCAACCGCACCATTAGTCAACAAGCTAAAACCCAAGCTCAACTGCAAGGTACTCAAAGCCGACTTGGTGAAGTAGTGATACAGTATAAACAAGCTAGAACTGAACTACAAACCCTTTATAATCAACGTCAGGCATTGCAAACAGCAGTTGAAGAATTAAAGACAGAACGGCAGCGACTATATGCAGAAGCGAAAAAAGCGATTGACGAAGCAAAAACAGCTATTGAAAAACGCGATCAGGAACTTGCTAATCGCCAAAAAGCTATTGAAAAACGTGATCAGAAAATTGCTAAATTAGATCAACTAATTCAAAATCGTAATCTAGAGATTAAAAAACGGGAGCAAGTAATTGCTACTAGGGAATCTCGTCTCAAAGAATTGGAACAACAGCAAGATTATTTAGAACAAGAAGTAGCAAGGCTGGAAAAATATTACCAGTCATATCGTGACCTGCGTTTAGGTAAATTGGCTTTAGTTCGTGGACAAGTTTTAGCTGCTGGTGTGGTACAAGTTAATCAACCTACTGCGGCTCGTCAGGTACTAGTCCAAATTTTGCAGGAAGCTAACCGCAATGCCAACATTGAATTAAGCGAACCTGGTTCTAATCCTGGGAATGCAGAACTATTGCGTGTTACTCAAGATAGGGTTGAGCAACTAATCAATCAAATCGACGATGGAAGAGAATATGTAGTGCGAATCTTCTCTGCGGGTAATTACGTTAGGGGAGAAAAGCAGATAGAATTTTTTGCTGATGCTACGCGCAATCAATTGGTATTTTCCACAGGTCAAATCCTGGCTACAACTGCGGCTGATATGAAAAACATGACATCATATCAATTAAGGCAACGGCTGGACTTGCTGATTTCTGCTTCCCAATTTCGCGCTCGCAATGCAGGAATTATCGAAACTGTACAAGTAGAGGGTACTTTTCTGCGCTTTTTCGCCCAATTGCAACAGTCTAATCAACCATTAGAAATTAAAGCTATAGCTGCGGAGGATACCTATACCGCTGGACCTTTAAGAGTGAAATTAGTGGCAATTTTCAATGGTCAGGTTATTTTCAGCACTTAAAAAAAATTAAAAATTAAAAATTAAAAAACTCCTACCTATTCCCTGTTCCCTTTTTCCAATGACTAATACACAACCAGCAATTTTAGGGTTTGATCCCGGTCGAGATAAATGTGGTGTAGCTGTGATGGGGGTAGATCGGCAACTGTATGATCATCAAGTAGTCGCTGGGAATGATGCGATCGCTCACATTGAGATACTACGGCGAAAGTTTCCTATTTTCTTAATTGTGATGGGCGACCAAACTACCGCCAAGAAATGGAAACAGCAGCTAAATCAGGAATTAACAGATATGCTAAATATTATTTTAATAGATGAGCGTTATACAACTTTGGAAGCACGCGAGCGGTATTGGCAGATGTTCCCACCAACAGGACTTACTAAACTCTTACCCAAAGGTATGCGACAGCCACCAAGACCGATAGACGATATTGTGGCTATTCTGTTAATTGAACGCTACCTCAACCGCTTAACTTCCAAGAGTCTCACTGACAACTGACAGCTGACTAATTACAATTCTGCTCGAATTGTAAAAGCATAATCTCCCCCTGGTTCCAACTGGTAATCTTGTTTTTCCAAGAAGCGGCCAAGAGGTTCCTTAATTAAAGCCCGACCCTGGGAAGGCTTGACAGAAAGCTCTCCCCGCCGAAAATACCATTCAAAATGCCATTCAAAATCGCCGGCGCTGACATCACCTTCAAGAAAGCCATGTTGCCAAGATTGGCGGGTGATTCTGACGTGGGCGGTAGTTTCTGGTAGACGTTTAGCACTCACTATGCTGGATGTCAAGTATAGGATAAAAGTCAACCATGTTGGTTACTTAATCTTTATGTACCAAAAATCTCTGAAATTGACAAATTGGTAGGGAAGGAAAAGCTCTCATTTTTTCCAGATGTCGCTGGTTGCGGAAATTAATGTAATATTTAACGTATTAAATATTATATTTAATCTTTAATATCCAGTGAATTAAGTGGTGAAATAGGATGCTGCGATCGCTAATCTTAATTTTGTAAAATAGAGTCTAAAATCTCAGGAGTTAAACCTTGGGCTTGTGCTTCTTTACTAAGTTCATCCATAATGTTTCTGAGAGGTTGCACAGCATCTTGTGTAGAATTTAAAAGTTTTAACTGCATATTTGATACAAATTTGAGTTGAATTTGTCGTTGTTCTTCCACGGCACTTTGATAGTAATTTCTTCTATAGTAGCCATATCTTACTCGCCTCTAGTTTTTGCTATTTTATAATCATAATCTCATCTTTAAATTCTCGGTAATTTAGTGGGATTGATTTGATCTGCCTCTGTGCTATTACGCAAAATAAACCACTAATATAGGAATATGGGTAGGTTTAGTTTACGTAACCGCCAGTTAATTGAGTATATTCATAAATAATTAAAAAATCATACAGCGATGCCTTTTACAACAGGCATCGCGGATTTTAGATTTGCGATTTATCCCTAATCCAAAATCTAAAATCCCTAATCGTGTTAACGATTCACTGCCGCAGCTTCCCGCGCCGCAGCTGCTTGATCTGGGTGTATACCCAAGCGTGTCAGGTTAATTCTACCTTTATTGTCAATTTCGCGCACTTTGACAATCACTTCATCACCAACTGCTACTTCATCTTCAACTTTACCAACACGATAGTCAGCGAGTTGAGAAATGTGAATCATGCCTTCTTTTCCGGGCAAAAATTCCACAAATGCACCAATAGGTATAATCCGTGTCACACGACCAACATAAACATCACCTTCATGCAGCTTGCGAGTCATGCCTTGGACAATGTTTCTAGCCCTTTTTGCCCTGCCTTCATCAACGGCGGAAATGGTGACTGTTCCATCATCTTCAATGTCAATTTTTGCACCAGTTTCCTCGGTAATTCCCTTGATGGTCTTACCTCCGGGTCCGATGACTAGACCAATCATGTCGGGATCAATCTTGATTGTCAACAGACGTGGGGCAAAAGGTGAGGTTTCCAGGCGTGGGGTTTCGATAGTCTGGAGCATCTTGTCCAGAATGTTTAACCGGGCAGCTTTGGCCTGGTGGACGGCTTGGGCAATAACTTCTAAGGACAAACCAGATATTTTCATATCCATTTGTAAAGCGGTGATACCACTGTCAGTACCAGCTACTTTGAAGTCCATATCACCCAAAAAGTCTTCAATACCTTGAATATCGGTAAGGACTCGCACTTCGTCCCCTTCCTTAATCAAGCCCATTGCTGCACCGCTAACAGGTTTAAGAATGGGTACACCCGCATCCATAAGAGCAAGGGTAGAACCGCAGACTGAACCCATGGAGGTGGAACCGTTGGAAGAAAGCACTTCCGAAACTACGCGGATGACGTAGGGGAATTGTTCTTTTGGCGGTAGCACAGGTAAAATTGCTCTTTCTGCTAAAGCCCCGTGTCCGATTTCTCTTCTTCCTGGTGCACGCATCGGTTTGGTTTCCCCAACTGAGAATGGGGGGAAGTTATAATGATGCAGGTAACGCTTATGTTGATCTACTTGTAAATCGTCGTTAAGATTTTGGGCATCTCCAGGTGTGCCGAGAGTGCAACAACTTAAGACCTGGGTTAGACCCCGGTTGAATAAACCGCTACCATGCACCCGCTTGGGTAAAACGTTAACTTGGCAGGAAACTGGACGCACTTGATCTAGTTTCCGACCATCCACGCGCACGTTATCTTCGAGGATTTGACGGCGCATAAGATATTTGGTAATGTCCTTAAAGGTATTACCAAGGGCTTTGCTATTTGCTGTAGCAGCTACTCGAATTGGATCTTCTTCTGATAGAGCTTCTATTTCAGCTTTGATCCCATCTTTGACAACATCTAAAGCTGCATCACGCTCGGTTTTGGTTAACGCAAATTGCGCCAAGATTTTTTTAATTTCAGCACTTGCGCAATCGTGAATATAGTTTTCTAGTGTTTGGTCTACTCCTGGTGGTGCTTCTTGCACAATTTTTAGACCCAGTTCTTCTACTAAATCTAGCTGCGCTTGAATTAAATCCCGCACTGCCTCATAACCAAAATCAATTGCCTCGATAATATCTCGCTCTGGCAACTGATTGGCTCCTGCTTCCACCATGATTACACCATCTGGTGAACCGGCGACAATTAGATCCAAGTCTCCCGCGTCAATTTCTGCATAGGTGGGGTTAATAATGAAATCATCACCCACTAAGCCTACCCGAACTGCTGCCATTGGCCCATTAAAGGGAATTTGGGCAATCAGGGTGGCAATAGAAGCACCTGTTACAGCTAACACATCGGGCGGTACTTGCTCATCCATTGACAGGGTGAAAGCAATGACTTGCAAATCATCCCGCAACCATGAAGGGAATAGAGGACGTAGGGGACGGTCAATCAGACGGCTGGTGAGAATCGCTCTTTCTGGTGGACGACCTTCTCGGCGCATGATACCACCAGGGATTCTCCCAGCGGCATACAATCTTTCTTCATAATCTACAGTGAGGGGAAGAAAATCTATGCCTTCTCTGGCTTGCGAGCGTGTAGCAGTCACCAAAACAGCAGTATCCCCCGATTCTATCAACACCGACCCACCCGCTTGGGGGGCTAACAGTCCAACCTTCAGCCGAATATCCCGTCCATCAAAGGATATTGACTTATCAACTTCTGCCATTCAGTTTTTTTTCCTTCTATGCACACTATTCTCTCTCTGTGGCAATCCTAACATTTATGGAATATAGACGGCTTCTATTCAATACAAAGATCAATAAGGTTAGCTCAGTAAGTTCAAGTAAATTATGATATACAGATCATCCCATGGATTCACCCAACATCAGTTAACAGTAAATCTGGTCGCCGCTAAGAACCCCCCTAAGTAAATATATTTAGAATGTACTCGTATATATACTAAGCGTAGTTACGTAATATTTAACTGCGAAGGACGCAGATGATAAGGAAGAATAAGAGTTTAGGAGAGGTTTGGTGTAAGTGCTAATCAAATAGGAATCCCATTATGAAGGGTTCATTACTTAATTGCAAATTTTTATTACAATGATTGTACAAATAGATAAGGATAGGTTACATATATCTATCTTTCTTTATGAAGTCCAAATTCTTCCATGAAAAGGAAAATATTTTTCTTACTAGTCAATATTGTTCTGTTAATATAAAAAATATTGCACTAAGAAATATGGCAATCTTACACGGTAGCTGGTTACTAAAAAATCAAAATAATTATTTATTTATTTGGGGAGAAACTTGGCGAAATTCCCAGATAAATTTAGAATTTATAACTTTATCAAAATTGCCATTAAATCCCTTGGCTATGATACCGGAGGAATTGAAAGCATTCTTGGAAGCAAGTAATTTTAAATTGCCTAATAATATTAATCAAAATTACTCAGATGCTAATAGCAGAACTAAATTTAAAAAAGGTAAAAATACACCAGAAGAAATAGACCTGCTGAATACAACCCAAATTATTGCTATTTTAACAAATTTTATCGGCAAAGATACCATTTCGCCAGTACACTCTGCTAGTTTAGGCGTTGATAAAAAAACTCCACAATATTTACAACCTTGGAAAGTAGAAGGTTTTTATTTACAACCCACCACAGCCATAAAATTTTTAACTTCTCTCCCATTGAGTTCAACCGATGGAAAAAACTCATTGTTGGGGGGAGATATATATTTCTGGGTACAAATAGCTCGTTGGAGTTTAGATTTAATCTCACGCTGTAAGTTTTTACCAACAGTTAAAAAAAAAGCAGATGGTTCTTTAGTTGCTGAATGGCAGGTACTTTTAGACAGTGCTTTGGATACCACTAGGTTAGAAAGATTTGCTGCTAAAATGCCATTAATTTGTCGTACTTATCAAGAAGATAGGAGTGAAAATCTGCAACATTTAGCAGTTGATCTACCATTACTACCAGAAGAATTAATTTTAGAATTTCTCACTAGCATCATAGATGCCCAAATACGGGATATGCTTGCTTCTCAATCTCCCATTGAAAATAGGTTAATGATGTCTTTACCACCAGCCGTACAGCAGTGGTTACAGGCTTTAACTGGTGCATCTAATAAAATTAATGACGATGCAATGGGATTGGAAAGACTAGATGCTGCACTCAAAGCTTGGATTCTACCTTTACAATATCAATTAACAGGCAAAGCTTCATTTCGTACCTGTTTTCAACTCCATCCTCCAAACTCAGAAAAAACAGATTGGATACTAGCTTATTTTCTCCAAGCAGCAGATAATTCTGAATTTTTAGTAGATGCAGTAACTATTTGGAAGTATCCTGTAGAAAAATTAGTTTATCAGAATCGGACAATTGAACAGCCCCAGGAAACATTTTTACGGGGTTTAGGTTTAGCTTCTCGATTGTATCCAGTTATAGCTCCTAGTTTAGAAACTGAATCTCCGCAATTTTGCCAACTCACCCCTATGCAAGCTTATGAGTTTATCAAATCTGTAGCGTGGAGGTTAGAAGATAACGGTTTAGGAGTAATTATACCACCAAGTTTAGCCAATCGTGAAGGATGGTCTAACCGCTTAGGATTAAAAATTAGTGCCGAAACACCAAAGAAAAAACAGGGACGTTTGAGTTTACAAAGTTTGTTAAATTTTAAGTGGCAATTAGCAATTAGTGGACAGACAATTTCTAAAGCTGAGTTTGATAAATTAGTAGCGTTGAATAGTCCTTTAGTAGAAATTAATGAAGAATGGGTTGAACTGCATCCCCAAGATATTAAAACTGCCCAAAATTTTTTTGCATCTCGTAAAGAAGAGATATCTTTATCATTAGAAGATGCTTTAAGGATTAGTACAGGAGATACTCAAGTAATTGAAAAACTACCTGTAGTTACTTTTGAAGCTTCTGGTGTATTGCAAGAATTAGTTGGGGTTTTAACTAATAATCAAGATATTCAACCTTTACCAACTCCTAGCAATTTTCACGGACAATTACGACCTTATCAAGAACGAGGTGCAGCTTGGTTGGCTTTTCTGGAACGTTGGGGTTTGGGTGCCTGTCTTGCGGACGATATGGGACTGGGTAAAACGATCCAGTTCATCGCTTTCCTACTTCATCTTCAAGAACAGGATGCACTAGAAAATCCAACTCTCTTAGTTTGCCCTACTTCTGTTTTAGGTAATTGGGAAAGAGAAGTAAATAAATTTGCTCCCACCCTCAAAGTTTTACAACATCATGGTGATAAACGACCCAAAGGAAAAATCTTTACAGAAACAGTTAATAAATACGATCTAGTAATTACTAGTTATTCACTCGTGCAACGAGATATAAAATTATTACAAACCGTGAATTGGCAGATTGTTGTTTTAGATGAAGCCCAGAATGTCAAAAATGCAGATGCAAAACAATCGCAGGCAGTGAGACAGTTAGAAACTAAATTTCGCATTGCTTTAACAGGGACACCAGTAGAAAATAGATTGCAGGAATTATGGTCTATTTTAGATTTTCTCAACCCTGGTTATTTGGGTAATAAACAGTTTTTCCAGCGACGGTTTGCTATGCCCATTGAAAAATATGGTGATACGGCTTCTTTAATGCAGTTACGTTCTTTGGTACAACCTTTTATTTTGCGTCGCTTGAAAACTGATAAACAAATTATTCAAGACCTGCCAGAAAAGCAGGAAATGACTGTATTTTGTGGACTGACTGCTGAACAAGCGCAACTATATCAACAGTTGGTAGATGAATCTTTAGTTGAGATTGAATCAGCGGAAGGTTTACAACGCAGAGGAATGATTTTAGCTTTATTAATTAAGCTGAAACAAATTTGCAATCACCCTGCACAGTATTTAAAAGAATCAAGTTTAGCAAAACACAATTCTGCTAAATTACAACGTCTAGAGGAAATGTTAGAGGAAGTTTTAGCAGAGGAAAACCGCGCTTTAATTTTCACCCAATTTGCTGAATGGGGTAAATTACTTAAACCATATTTAGAAAAGCAGCTAGGTAGGGAGATCTTGTTTTTATATGGTAGCACCAGTAAAAACCAACGTGAAGAAATCATTGACCGTTTCCAAAATGACCCCCAAGGTCCACGAATTATGATTCTTTCTTTAAAAGCTGGTGGTGTGGGTTTAAACTTAACTAGGGCAAATCATGTATTTCACTTTGATAGATGGTGGAATCCCGCTGTAGAAAATCAAGCTACAGATAGAGTATTTAGAATTGGACAAACTAAGAATGTACAAGTACATAAATTTGTGTGTACTGGGACTGTAGAAGAAAAAATTAATGACATGATTGAAAGTAAAAAACAATTGGCACAACAAGTTGTTGGTGCTGGTGAAGAATTGTTAAGTGAATTAGATACAGACCAACTACGCAATTTACTATTACTTGACCGTAATGCCATAATTGATGAGGATGAAGAATGACTAATTTTACCTTACAAGCAAGTAGAGAATGGTGGTCACAAAGATGGCTAGATTTACTAGATTCCTATCGATTTAAAAAGCGGTTAGAACGGGCTAGGAGTTATTATAGACAAGGGAATGTTTTGAGTATTGAGTTTAAAGATGCGAAAGTTTTAGCGTGGGTACAAGGTAGTGAAGCAGAACCTTATAAAGTTTCTCTTTTTCTTGACTCTTTTAGTGATGAAGAGTGGGGTTATGTGATTGAAACGATGTCCCATAAGTCAGTTTTTGCGGCTAAGTTACTAGCAGGAGAAATGCCACAAAAGATAGAAGAAGTATTTACATCTAACGGACTTTCGTTGTTTCCTTTTACTCTGGGTGATGTTCACGGTAAATGTTCTTGTCCTGATAAAGCAGTACCTTGTAAACATATTGGTGCGGTATATTATCAATTAGGCGATCACTTTAGTGAAGACCCATTTGTTTTATTTCAATTACGGGGACGTACCAAAGAACAAATCATTAGCGATTTACGAAATTTACGCAGCAATAAGAATATAAATTTGGCTTCTGAAAGGTTTATACAAGAAGAAAAATATACTCGTCAATCGTCAATTTATCAACATAAATATTCCATAAAAATAGATGAGTTTTGGCAATATAATGAGCCTTTAGAACCTTCTTTAGTAGTAATTATTCCTTCCTTGAATGAGACAGTATTAGATATTTTGGGTACAATTCCTCTGGCTAAAGATGAAGAAGATTTAGGAAATTCACCTGTGGGTGATGTCATTATCAATTATTTACAAAGTGTCTACAAATATATTAGTCAAAAGGCTGTTTTCGCAGCAATGAATGTGGGTGAATAAATTCATACTAGTACTGCCGTGAATTTAAAATACCGCTTCCAGCAGGCTGCGCCAAGAAAATTCAAAATGTATACGGCATGAGCTTATCAGAGATTTTGAATAGTTGGTTTATTTATGCCAATACGTACTGGTTATTATGTTTTTAGATATACTCTTAATTACCCTGAAGTGCCTCTGCAGGACTCTACTTAGTACAAAGTACCCATATTATTTAATTCCTAGCGCATAATGGCGAAAATAAGAGATTAAAAGTTCATAATTCAGAATGGGGAATTTTTTGGTAAAGTTATTAACAAGTTTATTTTTTGGTAGCTTGTGATTAAAGTGCTGTAATAGCTCAAAAGATTTAGACTTACAGGTAAGAAAAGCTAATGTCACACCTTATTGATACTCAATTCTCGTAAACACTACATAGGAGCATATATGGAGCCAATTATTGCTATAGTTTTAGCACTCATAGGTTATGCTTTAGGATCTGCAAAACAGATTAATCAAGGTAATGAAGCTTTAGTTGAACGCTTGGGACGGTATCATCGGAAACTTAAACCAGGTCTTAACTTTATTGTTCCTTTTATTGACCAAATTGTCATGGAGGATACAACACGGGAGCAGGTTTTAGACATTAAGCCTCAAAATGTGATTACTAAAGATAACGTCTATTTAGAAGTTGATGCTGTTGTTTACTGGCGGATCACAGAGATTGAAAAAAGCTTTTATGCAATTGACAATCTGGAACAGGCACTATCTAATTTAACCACAACTACACTACGGGAAATTATCGCTCAGAATACCTTAGAAGATACCAGTATGTCCAGAGCCAATATGGATAAGTCTCTGTTAAGCGAGTTAAATCCAATTACTAAGGAGTGGGGTGTTGATATTATGCGGTTGGATATTCAGAGTATTACACCCCCTGAAAGTGTGCGTAAGTCAATGGAAGAAGAACGTGCTGCGGAAATAAAAAAACGGGCGCTGATTTCGGAAGCGGAAGGTGAAAGACAAGCTGCAATTAAAAAAGCAGAAGGAACTAAAACTTCTATGCAAATTATCGGTGAAGCCATACGTTCCCATCCTGAAAGTAGAGAAATTCTTCGGTATCTTGTTGCTCAAGATTATGTACAGGCTAGTCAAAAACTCGGTGCAAGTAATAATGCTAAAATCGTCTTTGTAGACCCGGCTAATTCTACAGATATGTTTCAGGAGTTGATTTCGGAATCTGTCTCTAAAGAAGAACCAAATCAGACTACTGGTAATGTTAATGGCTCTACTTAATAAGACTTTTTAATAACACCTTAAAAGGTGAGTCATTGTATTGTCATTATTTTTTAACGACTGTCCTGGTTGAAAATAGATGAAACGTAAGAATTCAGGAGTCAGGAGTCAGAATGTTTGAGAAATTGGTTAATTATCAAATAGGTATTTTTGGTCTTAGCCTGAAAAAGCTCATAGCTGAATGCTTACGATGAAACTTTCTTCCTAGTTATCTGCGTTTTTTAAGATTATCTTTGCTGTCTATAGATAGCATCAGCAACTAGTAAGACATCTCGCATTTCTGGAACATCGTGAACTCTGACGATATCAGTACCATTAAAAATGGCTGCACAACACGCTGCTGCTGTTCCCCAAACTCTGGCTTTTGGATCTGGTTGGTTTAAAATTTTGCCTATAAAATTTTTACGGGAAGCTCCCACCAGTATTGGACATCCAAGCATTTTTAAGGTTTGCAAGCGGCGAAAAATTTCTAAATTATGCTCATAGTTTTTAGCAAAGCCAATACCTGGATCAATAATAATTTTGTTCTGTTTAATACCTACAGCAATAGCGGCAGAAATTTGCTGTGATAAAAAACTATAAATTTCCCCCATTAAATCCTGATAATAAGTTTTTTCTTGCATTGTTTGGGGAGTTCCTCGGATGTGCATTAACATAATTGGCACATCTAAACTGGCTACAGTTGGCAACATTTCTGGGTCGTAGGTACCTCCAGAAATATCATTGACTATATCTGCTCCGGCTGCGATAGCAGCTTTAGCTACATATGCTCTAGTTGTATCTACAGAAATGGGAACGGCAATTTCTGGTCGAATTATTTGTAACACTGACAGCAGTCGGTCAAGTTCTTCTGTGAGAGTGATTAGTTTTGCGCCTGGTCTGCTTGATTGACTACCTATATCAATGATATCAGCACCAGCAGCTACCATTGCTTGTGCCTGGGCTAAAGCGGCTGATGTTGTGTTAAATTGACCACCGTCACTAAAGCTGTCAGGGGTGATATTTAAAATTCCCATCAAATAAGTCCGCTGTCCCCAGATGAAACAGTGTTCTCGAATAATTAATTGGTTTGACATAATTTAATGGAGTTAATAGGGATGCAGGAGAGATTGGTGGAAATCAATAATTACGTTCGCGAAGCGTTTCCGAAGGAAATATTAAGAATTGGTGGAACTGCATATATTGGTAATTAATCAATTAGATAATTTCAATATTTTTTGACAGCCCTCGAGTAAAAAAATATTTTTATCTATCAACTGCTTTCTTCAGAGCAGCAATAAAGACATCAACTTCTGAACGAGTATTGTAGAAATACAGACTTACTCTAGCTGTGGGTTGAATACCAAGCGATGCAAAATCTGGCTAGCATGAAAACCTGAGTTAATCACTATTGCTGACTGATCCAGGATTTTACATAAATTTACATAAATCGTTAGCATGGATTTCACCAGGAGTAAAAATAGAAATGGCTAATCTGCCTTTGGTAGCAACTTATGGGGTAGGACCATAAATGAGAATTTGCAGAATTTGTTGCAATTTTTGGAAGAGATAACGCGATATTTCTAATTCTTCAGCATAGATTTTATCCATACCAATCTCAGTCAAATAATCAGTCGCTGCACCGAATGTGATCGCATGTGCTATGGCTGGTGTCCCCGCTTCAAATTCATAACGTATATCTGCGTAATTAAGATGGTCTCGAAAGAGATTAGCATTCATCTTCGCACCCTCCAGAAATGGAGGCATTTGTTGTAGTATTTCCAACTTGCCATACAGAAAGCCTATTCCCAAAGGGCCACACATTTTATGTCATGTCCAGAAGGAACTAACCAATCACAGTCCATTTGCTTGACATCAATGGGGAGATGCGGCAGACTTTCGCAAACATCAATTAAAACTTTAGCTCCGTATTGATGAGCAATAGCAATAATGTCTTCTACTGGATTTACACAACCTAAAGAAAGTATTAGATATATGTACAACAGTCACTAACTTAGTACGTGGGGAAGGCAAAGACTGAAAATGTTCTAAATTTAATTCTTATGTTTCAGTAAGTTCTACAAATTTTAGGAATGCACTAGTTTTTTGAGCAATCATCTGCCAGGGAATGATATTGCTGTCATGTTCCATCACACTCATAATAATTTCATCACCACTTTTTAAGTTACTAATTCCCTAACTATAAGCTACTACATTTATTGCTTCTGTAGCATTACGAGTGTAAATAACTCCTTGGGGTGTAGCATTAATAAATTGGGTAATTTTTCGCCTAGTTCCTTCATAGAATTTATTTGCGTGATCGCTTAAAGTATGAACGCCACGATGAACATTAGAATTGTAGGTTTCATAGAATTCCCGGAGTGTATATATCACATTTTGAGGTTTTTGAGATGTTTCAGCATTATCTAAATAAATCAGAGGTTTAGCGTTAATTTTTTCGCGCAGAACTGTGGAATCAGTTTGTGGAACTGGCAAAAGGACGTGATGCTCGCATTGTCGTGATGACCCTGGCTTCAGGGGAACGCAGAGAAGCGGGAGATGACTATCGAGTGCTTTTGAGCGGTTAGGTGTAGAGCATGTGGAAGTTGTGGACACAGCCGCAAAGGAAGATGCAAATGATCCGAGAGCCATAGATGATTAACTCAAGTTAATTAAACGATTTGGATATGGATTTGGTAACTTTAGCAATTTTCGTCTACGCAGTTTATTAAACTGGTACTTTAGTATGAATTCTCCATAAAAGAGACGCAAGGACCATTAAATTGTGTTGACAACTGTAAAAAAATATCACAACCTTTGATTATGAAGTTAGTGACTTATTATTATAAAGTAACTGAGGTGTTTACGCCTGCACTGACTTTCATCCCCGGGTTAAAAGACATTTAACCCTAAAAACTTTTGGGACCTTTAGGGTTAAATACCGGGGTTTTCAGTCTATTTTCTTATAATTAACAATCCTGGCAAAACTATCAGCTTCTAGACTAGCACCTCCTACAAGAGCGCCGTCAATTTCTGGTTGTGCCATAATCTCATCAATATTGTTTGGTTTGACTGAACCGCCGTATTGAATTGAGACGTTAGGATTAGTCAATTGAGATCGAATTAGGCCAATTACCCGATTTGCTTCTGTGGCTTCACAGGTGTCACCAGTTCCTATTGCCCAAATTGGTTCATAAGCAATAACCAAATTCTTTTGATTAATGTCCACTAAGTCTTTTTCTAGCTGGGAGATAATCAGTTTTTCGGTTTCCCCTGCGTCGCGTTGTTGTTTGGTTTCACCAACACAGAGAATGGGGATTAGCCCATGCTTTTGGGCTGCTTTGAGGCGGAGGTTAACGGTTGCGTCTGTTTCGCCAAAGTATTCCCGTCTTTCGCTATGACCAACTATGACATAGCGCACACCAATTTCTGTGAGCATGGGAGCAGCAATTTCACCTGTGTAGGCTCCATTTTCTTCCCAGTGGACGTTTTGTGCGCCTAGTTGGATAAGGCTACCATGCAAATATTTGGACATGACGCTTAAGTCAGTGAAGGGAGGACAGAGTACAATTTCTCGTTCTGAGGGTGTTTCCTCCAGGTGGGGCAGAAATCCGCGTAAGAATGTTTCGGATTCTGACCAGGTTTTGAACATTTTCCAGTTACCGGCAATAACGATTTTTCGCACAGGTGATTTTGTCAACATGCTAACGCTACAAGATGCATTTTTCACTGTACTACTTTTTTGCACATTCCTTGATATACTGGCTGGGGAAAGTGCTTTCGTTTCTCGTTCCAGGTACAAAGATACAAAGAAGAAGGGGCAAAATCGGAGTTGTGTGGCGATCACACCGTCTCCAAGCAATTAAACGTAATTAAATATAACTATATTCAGAAAAATTAATGAGGCTCAAATCCTCTTCCCTGTTACCTTTTCTGCTATTGTTCGTAACCCGTTAATAGTAACACAATATACAAGTGTTATGGAAGCGCTCGCTGAATTAGTAGCATAAGAGCAATTTGTTCCGTCTCTAAAGCCACTGATAGCCAAATGGATAACTTACTGGTGGAGGCACGCTCTAGCTCTGTCCTGGTTGTAGAAGATAATCAACCAGTGGGGATTTTCACAAAAAGGGATGTGGTTCGACTGAGCGCCCAAAAACGAAATCTAGACAACCTAGCCATCCGTCATGTGATGGCTCATCCTGTTGTCACCTTGTATGAGTCGGAACTTACTGACCTCTTTTTTGCCGTTAATCTACTCTAACACCATCGCATTCGCCATTTACCAGTGGTTGATGAGCAAAATCAACTGGTGGGATTGCTGACTCACGAAAGTTTCCGGCAAAAATCACGCCCAGTAGATTTGTTCCGGTTGCGGTTTGTGAATGAAGTGATGACGAGAAGGGTGATTTGTGCGGATCATGATGTTTCCATATTCGCCATTGCTCGCTTAATGGCAGGAAATCGAGTTAGTTCCATCATGCATGATTGTGCAAACACAGCAATGGCGAAAAATTCCCGTTGGTATTGTAAGTGAGCGTGATATTGTGTAGTTTCAAGCCTTAAACCTGAATTCTGAAACCTGTTCAGCACAGGCTATTATGAGTACACCTGTTTTCTATGTCAATGGCGATGAATCTCTGTGGACTCTGCAGCAGATAATCGAGCAGCGATTGATTCAGCGTTTAGCAGTGTCAGGAACACAAGGGGAACTCCTAGGCATTGTTACCCAAAGTAGCATTTTATAAGTCCTTAATCCCTCGGAATTATATAAATTAACAGAAGTAAGTAGGTGGGCGGAAAAATTTGTAAGTATATCATGGCGAATGCAGCAAAGGGGAATCAATCAATCCCAGGAGTTTCAAGTAATTTACATTTTGTTACATAGTTATGTTTATTTGTGTGTACCTACTTATTAGAAAGAAAGTATTGCAATTAGAAGCCGAGAAAATAGAACTATTAGAAAATTGCAATGTTGAACTAAAACAGGAAGTAGGCGACCAAACCATCACATTCAGAAAAAAATAAAGCCTGAGCAGTTAATTACTAAAGTTGCTCCTCAAATTTGCTCATCTCTAGATTTACAAGATATTCTCAATACCACAGTTGGAGAAATTAGATCGCTGTTGAAGTGACATCGCGTCATTATCTACCAATTCCATCCCAACTTAACAGGGATAGTGATCATTACTACATGGAGAAAATTTATGGGGTTTGTTGTGTATTCATCAATGTTCTGAACCCCTTCATTGGGAAGAGTTTGAGATTGAACTTCTCAAATAAACAGCTAACCAATTAGGGATCGCCATTCAACAAGCAGATCTATTTGAACAATTACAAATATCTCTAGTGCAAGAAAAAGAAGTCAGCAAGATGCGATCACGCTTTATTTCCATGCCATCCCATGAATTTCGCACACCATTAGCGAGCATTTCCTGATCTACAGGGATTATTTTACAAAATTTTAGTGATCGTCTGAATGCAGAAAAAACAGGGAGATCTAGAGACTATCCAAAAAACCATCAAGCATATTGTCTAACTTCTTGATGATGTCCTCATCATCAGCGGTTATCAGTTTTCAGTTTTCACTGTTTCCTCATTGTGGAATTATGAATTATTCATATCTCCTCCCTCAGTATTTCGGGGAAGGAGTTATTGGGGTATCGATGAACAACCAAAGGAATTAAGAGAAGACTGCAATTTACATTAAGGGGTGGATCTAGCGAAGCTGTCATCAGGGGCAAGATAGTCTGGAAAGTATTGCTATATCTACGCTAGAGTAGACCATTTCTGACTAGCATAGCACTTTTGACATCGAACTAGAATTTCTACATGGCTGATTGCTGAAGCCTAATAGCTGAATGCTTACAAGGAATTTGATATTGTCTGCAAGTAACAAAAGCCTCTGAATACAATACATATTTGTGCAAATTTTCCCTAACTGACGGCTAATATCGTGTTCGTTTGCTTACGATCAATAAAGAGGTTAATCAAAAATCTGAAAATCGACATGACATCAACGTTACCCCAACCTGAACATAGTGATTCACCCAACTGGGAAGAAGAACTAGATAGCGCCATCTTTACATTTGAAGATATTCAAGCGGAACTCAACTATACACAAGCAAAAACAGCACTGCGTAATTTAGTCAACAATCTTGACCTCAACATCCAGGAAAAATCTGGGTTGGAAGCTGAAATTGCGGACTTAGAAACCATGCTTTTAAAACTAGAAAGTATGGTGGTGCAGATTGCGGTATTTGGGATGGTAGGACGTGGTAAGTCTTCTCTACTCAATGCTTTGGTGGGTCAAGCTGTATTTGAAACTGGCCCCTTGCATGGTGTTACCCGTGCAGAACAAAAGGTGAATTGGCGTATCAGTGAAGAAGCAATAGGTACTTTAAGAGTGACTTTACCTGCTACTGGCCAGTCCCAAGTGGAATTAATTGATACTCCGGGATTAGATGAAGTTGACGGTGAAACCCGGGCTGCGTTAGCCGAACAGGTTGCAAAACAAGCTGATTTAATTCTGTTTGTGATTTCTGGGGATATGACCAAGATTGAACAGGTGGCGCTTTCCCAGTTACGAGAAGTAGGTAAACCGATGATTTTGGTGTTTAACAAAGTTGACCAGTATCCAGAAGCTGATCGGATTGCAATTTACGAGAAAATCCGAGATGACAGGGTAAGAGAGTTGCTTTCACCTGAAGAAATTGTCATGTCTGCGGCTTCACCTTTGGTAAAAACTGCTGTATTTCGTGCTGATGGTACCAAGAGTATACAATTGCGTCAATGTCATGCTCAGGTGGATGAACTAAAACTGAAAATTTTAGAAATTCTACATCGGGAAGGTAAGGCTTTGGTGGCGCTAAATTCCATGCTTTATGCTGATACAGTGAATGAGCAAGTTGTCCAGCGTAAACTGATGATTCGGGAACAGAATGCTAAGGAGTTGATTTGGAAAGCTGTAATGACCAAAGCTATTGCGATCGCACTCAATCCTTTGACTGTAGTTGATATACTTAGCAGTGTGGTTATTGATATTACCTTAATTTTAGGTTTATCTAAACTCTACGGCATCCCTATGACAGAAAGCGGTGCTGTAAAATTACTACAAAAAATTGCCCTGAGTATGGGTGGTATCGGAGCCAGTGAACTACTGGCAAACTTGGGGTTAAGTGGGTTAAAAACCTTACTGGGTATCTCTGCATCAGCCACAGCAGGAGTCGCCCTTGTCCCCTATATATCCGTAGCCATAACACAAGCAGGAGTAGCTGGTGTTTCTTCTTATGGTATTGGTCAAGTCACCAAGACTTATTTAGCTAATGGGGCGACTTGGGGGCCAGAAGGACCAAAAGCAGTCGTTAGTCGCATTTTATCAACTCTAGATGAAACTTCTATTTTGAACCGGATTAAAGATGAATTATTGACAAAGGTAAGAGGTAGAAAACAGGCGAAAGAATAAGATAGAGCGGATTTGTCGCTAACGCACCCTGCAAGATGAGCGAGCGCACAGATTGTAGTTATCCATCTTTCTTCACTTATATTTGAGGGGCGACAAGCAAGGTAAAAGCAAGACAGGAAAAAGGTTTCATGTGATAGACCCCCTGAAAAAAGGGAGAAAAAACCGTGCTTATTGACAGTAAAGTATGCTGGTATTAGACAGCTATCTGTGAGGGACAGTTTGATGATAGAAAAGAATGGTCTCGTCAAAATAACAAGACCAAACAAATAAATGCTACCGTCATTTTATCAACAAATCCTAGAAAAATACCTGAGTAATAGACAGTTAATCACCCTCAAAATGCTGGTGTGGGGACTTCAAATTCAGAAAGAAGTAAGAATAGGAAGATTAGGAGCCAACCTGCCGTTACCAATACAAGAAAATAGCCGTCTCCTCATCTACAAAGATTAGACCTCTTGCAGAATTAATTTTATGTTATAATCGTGGGTTGTCTTCGGTTTAGCCAAAAATTAGGGTTACAGGTTTATATTGAAATTACCAAGCCCAAAGAACACCAAAAATACATAAAATCTAAGACTCTATATCATACCACAGAAACAATTTTGCAATAGGTCTATTTTAAAAATAAAATGTCCTGAGTGTAGTGCTACTAAGGTTTCCAACCATTGAAGAAATTTTAGCACGCCCATTTAAACAGCCATTAAAATATATGTTCAACGTTTTAGTATTGAAGCTATGTTTAAAGATTGTAAAACTGGCGGTTATAATTTAGAAAGTTCTCAAACTTCTCACTATAGACTTATACTCCATAATTTTAGTGATTGCTTTGGCAATGACTTCTGCATGGTTACAAGGTCAAAAAACTCAATTTCAAAGAAAACAATCTTATGTTTTTCGTCCTTGTGAAAATAAAAGAAGCAGAAGAAGACACAGTGCTTTTTAGATAAGTTTATATGGTTCTAGTTGGATAATTTCTATGAATGAGTGTCAATAATTCGTCTTGGAAATGATGGCTGCCGTTCGGAATAAGCTACCATTTTATCAGCAGGGGCTTAGGGCTATGCTGGTTATCCAGCAACCTATGCAAGCCTCTTTATCGCCCCCTCAAGGGATGCCCTTGTGCTTCCAAAAATAGCCCCAGCATTGTTTCTAGGTTCTGTTTTTGATATTTCGTAGGCATCAATTCTTTGAGTTTGTCAACTAAATCTTGAGCCTGGGCAAGCATTGTCCTGCTTTTTTAGGAAATATACTTCACGGCCTTTTTCTCATATTTTGAGAAAACTGAATAGGTAAAACTTTGAGAGTATAAAACCCCGGCGCACTGTCAGGGTTTTATACCTAAAATGAAATAAGGTCAGAATTTACACAATAGTAGACATAGCGCAAAGTGGTAAATTTAGCAATCTTCCATCCTCTAACTACTTGGCGTTATAGTCTTAATTTGTGATTCAGCAACAAGACCTTATTATGGTTCAAGAACTGGAACGTAAACGCCAGAGTGCATCTTTCCCCGAATCTGCTCCAGCAGCCAATCCTGTATTTTTTAGAACCTACAGCCGTCGTACAGACGCGGGTTTAAGAGAATCCTGGAATGAAGTGTGCGATCGCACACTTAAAGGCTTAGTCGAATTAGGCAAACTGAGCCGCGAAGAAGCCGCCATTTTAGATAAAATGCAGCGCAATATGAGAGCTTTACCCAGCGGACGCTGGTTGTGGGTAGGAGGAACCAACTGGTTAACCAAACCCAAAAACTTCTCCGGTGCTTATAACTGTACCTCCACCAACCTCCTAGACTGGAAAGCCTTCGGTTTAATGATGGACCTAGCCATGATGGGTTGTGGTACAGGAGCAGTGATAGAACCACAGTATATTAAAAAGCTGCCCATCATCCGCAATCGCCTAAATATCACCGTCAAAAGTGAAATTGGTAGCACTCCTAAGGAACAGCGTCGTGAATTTACACAAACCCATATAGAAGCTAACACCGCTACTATCTACGTCGGAGACAGCCGTGAAGGTTGGGTTGAGTCCTATCAAACCCTTTTAGAACTTTCCAGCGATGAACGCTTTACAGGTGAAGTTCAGGTATTTGTAGATATTAGCGATGTGCGTCAATCAGGGGAAACCCTGAAAGGCTTTGGCGGTATGGCTAATCCTGTGAAGTTGCCTGGATTGTATCAGCGTTGTGCCTCTATTCTCAATAAGGCTTTAGGTAGACAATTAAACTCAGTTGAATGCTGTTTATTAATTGATGAAGCTGCTGTCACAATTGTTGCTGGAAATATTCGTCGCTGTCTTCCTGAAGATGCCTTAGTTCATACATCCAAAGGTCTTGTACCCATTCGTGATGTGCAAGTCGGTGACTTAGTACAAACTCCTTTAGGATTTCGTCGAGTAGTTGATAAATTCGACCAAGGATTTCAGGATGTCTATGAAATTGAAACTAATGCAACTTACCCTAGAGCAACTTTAAACCACAAACAAGCAGTCTTAGCAGATGCTAAAGGTGAAGTTAACTGGAAATCAGTTGCAAGTTTAGTGGAAGGCGATCGCCTGCTTCATAACATACAAATCCTACCTGGTACAGTTACCCATCTTCCTGCTGATCTTACAGAATCCAGCCCTTCCCAAAGCCGAACAATAAAGTCCTTGCTTGTTCCTGATCTCACACCTGAAGTAGCTTGGCTAATAGGATTGACTCACGGTGATGGCTATGTTGCCCTTGGTCGTAATAAGTATGATAAGCCCTATGGCCATGTTCAATGGTCAGTGAATAGCTTACAGATTGAACAAACAGAAATAATTCAAGCCAAAATAGATTCTGCCTTGGCTTTATTTGGACTGACTGCTACTCATAGCGTGACCAAAGGTGAAAATACTGCCAAGTCAATTTGTTCTTCTATCCGACTGGCTGAATACTTTCATGGCTATATTAAGCAGCCTAATGTTCCCTTAATAATTCCTAGTTTTATTTTGCAAGGTTCAGTAGATATTAGATCTGCTTACTTAGCTGGATTAATAGACAGTAATGGAGCAGTTAATAATCGGCTTCCCCATCTAGTTACATCAGTTTATCGCTCATTTATTAGACAAGTTGGTACTGTTTTATCCAGCTTAGGTATGGCTGCAAGAACTACCACAAGTTGTCCAGAAAAGCAGGAATGGCAAGTTAAGTACAACCTGACACTACCTGCCCTTAAACATTATTATAACGCCCTAATTGCCCCCCATTCAGTTAAGGGAGAACTGCCTCAGGGACTTAAAATGTATGGTTTTACTGTTCCTGGTGCGATGATGTGCGAAGCTTACACCTACAGCGAAATGCGAGAAATGGGTTTCCAGGGTTCTTGCACTGTTGATGCCAACTATGAACGCTATATAGCTGAAGCTGATATCTCACTGGATATTGCTGTGACAGTCAAAGGTTTAGGAAGTTACGATCATGTTCAAACTTATGACATTGAAGTGGAAGAAGCCCATTGTTTTTACTGCGACGGTTATCTGACGCATAACTCAGCTGGGATGAGACAATTCGTTGCAGAAGATGAACAAGGCGCAACTGCCAAAGATAACTTATGGCAACAAGACACAGAAGGCAACTGGCGCATAGATTCAGAACGTGATTCTTTGCGGATGGCGAACCATACGAGAGTATTTCATCGCAAACCAACATTAGAAGAATCTATCGGTGCTGTACGTAAGCAGTATTACAGTGGTGAGGGAGCAATTCAATGGGCTGGTGAAGCAGTCGCTAGGGCTAATGCTGATTTACTAAATACACCAGAATTGAAAACTGAGTTTCTGCAAGCTTACGAGCAAGGAAAAGCTCAGGATTGGATAAAAGAATACTATCCTGAAATTGATCCTGATGAGCTAGAACATAGAATAGGTAGGTTTGGGCTAAATCCGTGCGGAGAAATTGTAGGTAGTAATTTCCACTGCAATTTATCTGAAGTACACTTAAACCAACTTGACCCCGACAACTACAAAGAACAAGAGGAAGCATTTACTGCAGGGGCGCTTTCCGTAGCCGCACTGTTAAATCATAAATTTCAAGAACCCCGCTATCAATACAGTCGGGAACTTGATCCCATTGTCGGCGTTTCCTTCACTGGTTTATTTGATTTCTTTGTCCATGCTTTTGGTGTGGACTGGTTGTGCTGGTGGGAGCAAGGCAGACCAGAAACACCCGGAGGAATGGTGTTTAAACGTGGTGAGCAAAAATATCTCAGCAAATGGAGAGAAATCGTACATAAAGCGGTTTGGGAATATTGCGACAAGCACAACATCAAATGCCCTAATCGTTGTACCACAGTGCAGCCGTCTGGGTGTCTTGATCGCACAGCATTACGGATCTTTGATCAAGGTTTGCTTTATGCTGATGAAATACTCAATCCAGGTAGTGGTGAAACCGTCAACTTAAACTTGAGTGTGCGTAAAGGAATTCCCATTTCTACAGGCATTGCTAATCAACCCCTGCAACTGATTAAAGTCACTTTAAGGAATGGGCGCATCCTCCGCATGACCGCAAATCACCGTCTTTCCATCAATGGAAGTTGGGTTTATGCAGCCGATATGACTCCTGGTATGAAAATTGATTTCAGTATCGGCGAGTATAAAAATCAGCAAGATGCATCTTTACTCAATATTGATCAATTCCAGTACACACGGGAAGGAAGACAATTAGAACTCGGTCATAGTCCCGGAATCACAGCAACTATGATTAAAACACCAAAAACCATGTCTCCTGATTTGTCCTACTTTATTGGAGCATTATTTGGAGATGGCTGCTTGAGTCCTTATAAACACCACATCCGTTTTTGCAGGAATGATTACGCATTAGTCCAAAGACTGCAACAAATCGGAGAAGAACTTTTTGGTTTACAAGGACAGATTCGCAAATATTCTAACAGAGAAGCTTTTGAACTATCTTTTGCCAGCGTTCAGCTTTTTAACTGGTTGCAACTGAATGGGTTAGCAAAAATACAAGAAAGCCAAAGCCTCGAGAGAATACCCTTAGCAATTCGTTGTTCTTCTCAAGCAACCATCTTGTCTTTTTTCTGCGGTTTAATTGACACAGACGGCTGTATTCGTTCGACAGGGCGGATGTCTATTGATAGTGCCAGTGAAAAATTCCTGCGAAACCTCCAGGAAATTGGTGAAGCAGTGGGTCTGTGCTTCTCGATTTTCCATAATACCCAGGGAGAAAACAAGCAAGGTCAGAAGGATATGTGGGGCTTATGTCTGAGTCGGATGTTGTCTCAACCAGATGCCTTAGCTTATTTAAACAAAAATACCCAGAAAGCTAAAGCTCGTCCTATCCCTTCTGCAAAACGGAGTTTCAAATTTGAACCTTACACTGTAAAATCTGTAGAGTGGGAAGAAACCCCCGACTATAGTTACGATTTCGCTGTGGAAGGAATAGATGATAATGACTCCTGGTACTGGCAGGGAGGAATTAAATCTCATAACACTAAATCTCTCTTAACTGGTGCGAGTTCCGGCTGGCATCCTCCCAAAGCCCAAAGATTTATCCGCCGAATCACCTTCCGTAAAAATGACCCCGTAGCCCTAGCTTGTATAGATTATGGTTATAATGTCATCCCATCTCAATCTGACAAAGACGAAAACGGCAACTTACTCAACGATCCTTTTGACCCTAGTTGTACTGAATGGCTGGTAGAAATACCCGTTGCTGTCTCTTGGGCAGATTTACCAGGTGCTGATGTAATTGATGTGTCTAAATTCTCAGCCTTAGCCCAATTAGATTTTGTAATGCAAGTACAAAAGTTCTACACATCCCATAACACCTCTGCAACTTTAGAACTGCGTTCTGAGGAAGTTGAACCTTTAGGAAAGCGCATCTATGAAGCTATCCAAAACGATGAAGGGTATATTTCTGCGGCTTTATTAGCAAGGTTTGATGATTTACAATCTTTCCCCCGCTTGCCCTTTGAACCCATAGACAAGTCCACATATCAGCGTTTGTCTCAAGAAGTCAAGGCACGACGGAAAACAGATGACTTCTGTGCAGCACTAAGTCGTTACGATTTAGGGGAAATGATGGAAGTAGGACCAAGTGGTTGTGACTCTGATAAATGTATGTTCCCAGATCAGCCGCCAACTTCATAGGGGATTGGTGATTGGGGATTGGTGATTGGGGATTGGGGATTGGTTTAGAGAAAAAACTATTACCCATTACCCATTACCCATTACCCATAAAATAGCTTTCTAAGTTACGATTGATGAAGAATTACTAATTTTTTACGGCAATACTTGGAGAGTCTAATGTTTATTAATGAATTGTCACCCTTATTTAAAGAACTTGCCCAGCATCCAGTTTCATTTATGGGTGGGTTTGTCTCCGGTATCCTCAGACTCAACTTAGCTGAAGATCCTGTGAAAAGTTGGCTAGATAAACATATTACTTCAGGCGGTTTTCCTAAAGCTGGTACTGATGTACAGAATGGTAAAACCTCTGGACCCCAACAAATTTCAATTGATTAACCTTTTATTAACCGTTAACTGTTAGAAGTTGACGGTTAATAAATGTAAAGGCGTAATAATATTTATCTTGATTTTTTTTATCGAGCAAATCACCACTTTGAATCAATTTTATCCGATTATCAAAACACTAAAAGTATATAAGGTTATATTATATTTTTTGGTAAAATCTCATACTTTAGAAAATATCATAATCAGTTATCATAACAACAGATGCGTATGTTCAGTCTAATGACTGAATTAATTTGTGGATTTGCTAACCCTTATGGTTGATTTTCTAAGTTTCTGCCATCTGTGAATTAGAGGAGACTATGCAATGCTTACAATTTGCTTAGTTCTATATTTCCACTTGAGGCAATCGCATTTTGTTGAAAATTACGTGATCGATAATGACTATTTACGTTGGAAATCTCTCTTACCGTGCGACTGAGGCAGACTTAAAAGCCGTGTTTGCCGATTATGGTGAGGTAAAAAGAGTTGTTTTACCTACTGAGCGCGAAACCGGAAGGATGCGCGGATTTGCTTTTGTTGAAATGCTTGAAGATGCTCAAGAAGATGCTGCTATCACAGAATTAGATGGTGCGGAATGGATGGGTCGTCAAGTGAGAGTTAATAAAGCAAAGCCACGAGAGGATAACGGACGGGATGATAGTCGGCGGGGGAGTTGGAGTAGAAAACAAGATTATTAATAAACCCAATCTCTAATTATCTCAGATTTTTTTCTAGTCACCCAAGATTAGTTTGCTGAAATTTACTAGAAACGATAAAACTGTACCCGACTAGTTTTGAACTGTCTGCAAGTTTACACACTAGTCGGGGCTTTTTGTGGATCTAAATCAAGTCAGGATTGCACCAACAATTGACCATTATGTGGTAGAAAACCAATAACTGTATAAAGAAATCCAGCCAACGGAGGTGCAATAATATTGCTGCCGTAACCAGACACAAATTGTCAGCTACTGGCACGGGTATAGTGTTGTTTAGGAATCATCAGCGAGACTGAAGCAGAATAAGCTAAAGATTGAAATTGATTAAAAGTTCCAATAATAGCAAATGTGAGATAAAAGTGCCAAATTTGTAAATGATTGGTGAGATGAAGTAGCAAGATGATAATTGTGCTGACAACTGCAACTGTATCACCCACCATCATCAATAATTTTCGGTTAAATCTGTCTACAATTAAACCACTTATGGGCGTGATGATAATACTTGGTAGCAAACTAAAAAGACCTACCAAAGTGAGGGTTGTGGCTTTACCTGTAATTTCCCAGGCCCAAATTTCAATCGCAAAGTTAGTCATGTTACTACCGATGGTAGATACTAATTGACTAAGCCGAAATATCAGAAAATTACGCATACTGGCTGGTTTTGGTTGTTGTGATATTGTGATATGAAAGAAGTGGAGAAGAGGGAAGAGAAAATTTCTTTCTTCCTTTGCCCCTCTGAGCCTTTGCGTGAGATATAAAAATGTGGCTCATTGACCTAAAAATCACTGTAATAAGTAGTCGTGCAAAATAAATTTCATATTGAGGAGAGGGAACAGTGAACGGGTAAGGAGTATAGAGATTTCTGTTTTCAAAAAAATGTGCAATTAATTTTGCTCAGGTACTTATGATTTCAGTCAGTTTCGGTCATGTAACTAGGTGGGCGGAAAAATTTATAACTATGTCATGGCGAATGCAGCAAAGGGGAATCAAGCAATCCCAAGGGTTTCAAGTAATTTACATTTTGTTATATAGTTATCTTTATTGGTGTCTACCTACTTATATCGCTTGTTTGCCATTGAGATGAAAGTCTATTGGGTTGTAAATAATCATTAAGTTAAATCACCTGAGTACCATCAGTAGGTTGAGTCAAAATAATGTAATCAGTATAGGAACTATCTAAGTTTTTTCGAGCAATAGTAAATATTTATTTTAACAAATTCAGCATACTATTGTCAGTTTTGTTGACATATGAACTGTGCTTCTCGATTATTAGAATTAACTATCATGAGTTTTTTACTAAGTATTTAAATAGGTCATCTAAGATAGCATTTGCAGACAGAATATTGCCAAAAATCCAGTAACTTGAATTAACGGCATAAATTCGTTGATTTTTAAGTATATTCAAATTTTGCCATAACTGGCTGTTTTGATCTTCTTGAAAAGAATTTCCTGCACCGGGGTCTAATGCTACAAATAAAGTATCTGCATCTAATAACTCTAAACGCTCTAAACTAACCGTTACAAAAGGCAGATTTTTATTAGTAGTAAGTTGATTTTAGATTTCTGGCAGACGTATTCCTACTTCAGTAAGTAGACTGTCAGGGAATGAATACTTGGTGCGAAATTCTGAAACTTGCTTGCCAGCATAAAAGCGGCTGATGGAAACTGTTGTTTTTGCAAGTTGATTATTGACAACTGCGCGTAATTCTTGAATTCTTTGCTGATATTGCTCAAGTATTTTTTGTGCTTGTCCACTTTTATCTGTTATTTTAGCAATACGTAATAAAGCATCTCTCCAAGCAGTTTGAATATAATTAAGTCTAATCGTAGGAGCTATTTGTGAAAATAACTTGTATTCCTCATCACTGATAAAAAAACCTAAAATTAAATCTGGTTTTAACTGCACCATTTTTCCTATATTCGGTTGACTATCCTTTCCTAAAGAAACTATTCCTTCAGCTTTTTGAACTAACTTTGGTATTATGCTCCCAGCCATATTAGGCTGTGTTGCTGCTATTGGTTTTAAGTCTAGCGCCAGCAATGCTGCCATCATTGTTTGATCCAAAGCGATAATGCGCTGAGGTTGTAAGGGAATACAGCTTGCACCTAAAGGATCCTTGATTAATTTACACTCAGATGTTGATAATCTAGCCTTAGTCAAACCTTTAATTTGATGAGTATTGCTATAACAACTCTTCACTAAAATTAAGGTAATGAGCATGGAAAAACATAATTGAATACAAATATGTATGTAATTTTTTTTCATTGTCTTTCATGACTCCTTGAATAAATATTAAACAAGGTCATTAAGAACAGCATTAGCTGAGAGGATATTACCAAAAATCGAATAACCTGAATCAACAGTATATACTCGATTATTTTTAACTACATTGAGCGTTTGCCATAGAGGACTACTTTTATACTTTTTGAAATGTTCTTCTAGACCTGGGTCCAGTGCTATAAACATCGCGTCTACCTCTAACAAATTTACACGCTCTAAACTAACATTGTTATAACTAACCTTTGCACCACTACTAACCTGACGTTGCGCCAGGGGTATAGATAAATTTAATTCCCCTAAAAGACCTACAGGAAATGATAATTCATGTAGGAATTGTGTAAATTGAATACTGGTATAAAAGCGCATTGCTGAAATTTTTGGTTTTTTGAGATTTTGAGCAAAAGAGAACGGAGGCTAGACCCCGCAAAATTTCATAGATGCGATCGCCATCCGTATTGCGGTTGTACCCTATAAAGTTTCTTAAATACTTATGTATGGTAAACATACTATTCTAGTAGTCTAAGGCATCTATGATCACTGGGAAATTTATTTATTATACCTATTACAAGATTGTTTATGTGGTATGATGGAGGGTTTTAGATTTTATGTATTTTTGGTGTTCTTTGGGCTCGCTAATTAAAACATAACCCTGTAACTCTAACTTTTGGCTAAAATAAATACAGGCTCCCATTTTATCATAAAATTAATTCTGCAAGAGGTCTATTAGTTAGAAAAAATACTGAAAGCCATAGAGCCATCATTTGCTGAAGAAGTTAGGGATCTGAAGGTCATGGTAGCTTTGCAGTTCTGGAAAAGCAGTCCAAAATATCGAATTCTTTAGTTTATCTAAAATCAATCTTTAGTTATCAAAATACCTTTCTAAGATAGAAGCAGCGACTAAAAATCGCCATTGGCAAAACTGACCCAACAGCAAAATGCTAGGGAGTAAAAAAATGGCTCAAATATCAGAACCGTTAGATTTGTCTATCAACTACGCTACAGATAAAGCCCTAGATCGTGATTGTACAACCTTATCGCGTCACGTACTCCAGCAACTGCAAAGTTTTTCCGGAGAGGCACAGGATTTGAGTGCGCTGATGAATCGCATCGCTTTGGCTGGTAAACTAGTGGCGCGTCGCATGAGCAATGCGGGGTTAATGGAAGGGGTGCTGGGATTTACTGGAGAAGTTAACGTCCAGGGAGAATCCGTTAAAAAGTTGGATGTCTACGCCAATGATGTATTTATCTCGGTTTTTAAGCAAAGCGGCTTAGTTTGTCGCCTAGCTTCCGAGGAAATGGAAAATCCCTATTACATTCGAGAGAACTGCCCCATTGGTCGTTATACCTTGTTGTATGACCCCATAGACGGCTCATCTAACACTGATACTAATCTCAGCTTGGGTTCGATTTTCTCCATCCGTCAACAGGAAGGAAACGATAGTGATGGTAAGGCTACTGACCTCCTAACTAATGGACATAAGCAAATTGCTGCTGGGTATATACTGTATGGGCCTAGTACAATGCTGATCTATACTATAGGTAAGGGCGTTCATTCCTTTACTTTAGATCCCAGTTTAGGAGAGTTTATTCTCACAGAAGAAAATATCAAGATTCCTGACCACGGTTCAGTTTACAGCGTCAATGAGGGGAATTTCTGGCAGTGGGATGAATCCATTAGGGAATACATTCGCTATGTTCATAGTACTGAAGGTTATACCGCTCGTTACAGTGGCGCCATGGTGAGTGATATTCATAGAATTTTAGTTCAAGGTGGTGTATTTCTCTATCCAGGCACGCTGCAAAAACCAGAGGGTAAATTGCGTCTGCTCTATGAATCTGCACCTTTAGCATTTGTGATTGAACAAGCGGGTGGTCGTGCTACTACAGGATTAGTAGATATTTTGGATGTAGTTCCGAAAAAGCTACACCAAAGAACACCTCTAATTATTGGTAGTAAACAAGATGTAGCTAAGGTTGAGTCTTTTATTCAGAACGGTCATGAGCCGAAGTTTAAAAAAGCGTCTAACTGATGTCAGTAATGAAGCTAAACATTGGCAATTTGGGATTGGAATGTAGGACTAGCAATGTTTAGCCGTGAAGTTCCAAATGATCTCAGTTGGTTGATGTCAAATGCAAAAACCACCATCAACTGAGGAATTTTTTCAACTTCATCAAAAACACTGTTAATAGGAGTTAAAAAATAGCTATGGCAACCAATCATTTATTAGAGATAAAACAATACGGTCAAAGTATCTGGATGGATAATTTGAGCCGTGAGATTATTGAATCAGGGGAACTCGAAAACTTGGTAAAAAATCAAGGAATCTCTGGTATTACCTCCAATCCTGCCATCTTTGAAAAAGCAATTACTGGTAATGCCATTTATGATGCTGATATTGAAGCCGGAATTCGTGAGGTTTTACCAACATACAAAATCTATGAATCACTAATTTTCGCAGATATCCGCAATGCTTGTGATATTTTGCGCCCTGTTTATGAAGCCACGAATGGTCTTGATGGTTATGTGAGTATAGAAGTTCCACCAACTATAGCTCATGATACCCAAGCAACAATAGCTGAAGCTCGTCGCTATTTCCAAGAGATTGGGCGAGAAAATGTGATGATTAAAATTCCTGGGACTGAGGCGGGTTTACCGGCAATAGAACAAGCAATATTCGAAGGAATTAACATCAACGTGACGCTGTTATTTGCTGTCCAAAGTTACATTAATACAGCTTGGGCGTATATTCGTGGGTTGGAAAAGAGAGTGACTCAAGGTAGGGATATCAGCAAAATTGCTTCTGTAGCCAGCTTTTTTCTCAGCCGGATTGATAGCAATATCGACGGTAAGATAGATGCTAAATTGCAGCGAGGCGTTGATGACATTAATCATGAAGCGGTGCTGCGAGGGGTAAGAGGGAAAGTTGCGATCGCCAACGCCAAGATAGCTTACCAAGAATACAAAAAAATCACCAGCACCGATGCCTGGCAAGCCCTATCAACAAAAGGTGCAAAAGTCCAGCGGTTACTGTGGGCCAGCACCAGCACCAAAGACCCCAGTTACAGTGATGTCATGTACGTCGATCAACTAATTGGCAAAGACACAGTGAACACCTTACCACCAGCTACTATAAAGGCTTGTGCTGATCATTGTAATGTAAGCGATTACCTGGAGACAGGCACTTTAGAAGCTTACACCCTCATAGAAAGCTTGAAAGAACCGGACATCAACATTGATATTAATACGGTAATGGACGAACTACTCGCCGAAGGTATTGATAAGTTTGTCCAGCCCTTCCAGTCACTCATGAACTCTTTAGAAGGCAAAGTCAAGCTATTGTCACCAGTATAGGGACTGGGGATTGGGGACTGCGGACTGGGGACTGGGGACTGGGAAATAGGAAAACACTCTTACCTACCCTATACCCCACAACTTACACCCTATAACCCTTCCCTAAATCTAAAATCCAAAATCCAAAATCCAAAATTCTATGGTCAGTCTGCTAGAAAACCCCTTGCGCGTTGGCCTACAACAACAAGGGATGCCCGAACCCCAAATTATAGTTATTTTTGGCGCTTCCGGAGATTTAACCTGGCGCAAACTCGTTCCCGCACTCTTCAAATTACGGAGAGAAAGACGCATTCCTCCAGAAACTACCATTGTGGGCGTAGCTAGACGAGAATGGAGTCATGACTACTTCCGTGAACAAATGCAGAAAGGCATGGAAGAAGCTCATAGTAATGTCGAGCTAGGAGAACTCTGGCAAGACTTTTCTCAAGGTCTGTTCTACTGTCCTGGGAACATAGATGACCCCGAAAGCTACCAGAAACTGAAAAACTTATTAGCTAAATTAGACGAAAAACGGGGAACACGGGGAAACCGGATGTTCTACCTCTCCGTCGCGCCGAACTTCTTCCCCGAAGCCATCAAACAGCTAGGGGCAGGGGGGATGCTAGATGACCCATACAAACATCGGTTAGTAATCGAAAAACCCTTTGGACGGGATTTATCCTCAGCCCAAAACCTCAACCAAGTAGTGCAGAAATATTGCAAAGAAAACCAAGTTTATCGGATTGACCACTACTTAGGTAAAGAAACCGTACAAAACTTGTTAGTTTTCCGCTTTGCCAATGCCATTTTTGAACCTTTATGGAATCGGCAATTTGTTGATCATGTCCAAATTACCGTTGCAGAAACAGTAGGAGTTGAAGACCGAGCTGGTTATTATGAAAGTGCCGGCGCACTGCGGGATATGTTGCAAAACCACCTGATGCAACTTTACTGCTTAACAGCAATGGAAGCACCCAACGCCATGGATGCTGACAGTATCCGCACAGAAAAAGTCAAAGTATTACAGGCAACTCGTTTAGCTGACGTCAATAATCTCTCACGTTCCGCAGTTCGGGGGCAATATAGCGCCGGTTGGATGAAAGGACAACAAGTTGCTGGCTATCGGGAAGAACCAGGAGTTAACCCCAACTCCACCATACCAACCTTTGTGGGGATGAAATTCATGGTTGATAACTGGCGTTGGCAAGGAGTCCCCTTCTACCTGCGGACAGGAAAGCGGATGCCCAAAAAAGTCAGTGAAATCGCTATTCACTTCCGGGAAGTCCCTTCCAGAATGTTTCCCTCTGCTGCCCAACAAAAAAATGCTAACGTCTTGGCACTGCGGATACAACCCAATGAAGGAATTTCTCTGCGGTTTGATGTAAAAATGCCCGGTGGTGATTTCCGCACTCGTTCTGTTGATATGGATTTTACCTATGGTTCTTTTGGCATCGAAGCCACATCCGATGCTTATGATCGCCTCTTTCTAGATTGTATGATGGGCGACCAAACATTATTCACACGCGCAGACGAAGTAGAAGCCGCTTGGCAGGTAGTCACACCAGCCCTTTCTGTTTGGGATGGACCCGCAGATCCCACTACCATTCCTGAGTATGAAGCAGGTACATGGGAACCTGCAGAAGCAGAACTATTAATTAACCAAGACGGGCGCCGTTGGCGCAGACTCTAACTATTTGGCCATTGGGCATTGGTAATTGGTAAGAATTTATTACCAATTACCAATTACCAATTACCGATTACCTGTTTTCAATTCAAAATCCAGAATTAACTTATGGTTTCCCAAGCGCCTACGATTTATTCACTCCAAGCCCCCAAGGATGTTTCGCTCACAGAAATAGAAGCGGAACTTAATCAGATTTGGCAAAGTTATGGCTTAATCGGCGAAGATGGGGCGCTACCTGCTGCTACCCGGGCCACAACATTTACTTTGGTGGTTTACGAACCAGAAGAAACCCAGTATTTGTTAACTGCAACCGGATTTTACCACGGTCCAATTGATGGGATTTTAGGGCCACAAACTCAATCAGCTTTGCGGGAAGTACAGAAAAAACATCATCTCCCAGAAACTGGTAGTGCTACACCAGAAACTCTCACCGCTTTACGGGAAGAATATTTCAAAAAGCAACATAGTGGACCAAAAGGTGATAGTCACGGCTCTGCTATGGGCTATACTTTCAGTGCTACAAGTCCAACTATTGCTGATGAAATTGCCTTGCGTAATCCTTGCCGGATTATTGCCTTGTGTCCTATTGCTGGAGAAGATGAAGGGGTAAAAGCGCAAGTTTCAGCTTATTGTCCCATTCAAAAACAGTCTTCCACAACTCTTATATGTTGTGAATATATTACTCTAACTGGCACTACAGCCGCGTTGGAACGTATTGGGGGAATGATACCCGCTTTGTTAATAGGTGGTTTGCCTAAATTTCTCTGGTGGAAGGCAACTCCAGATGCTCATAATCCTTTGTTCAAAAGGTTAGCGGCAGTCTGCAATAACGTGATTGTAGATGGGAGCAACTTTAATACTCCAGAAGATGATTTATTAACCTTGCAAGATTTGGTAGATACAGGAGTACCTTTAGCTGATTTAAATTGGCGGCGTTTGTCTGCATGGCAAGAGTTGACAGCAGAAGCATATGATCCACCAAATCGTCGTGCTAGTCTCAAAGAAATTGACCGAGTCACAATTGATTATGAAAAAGGTAATCCTTCCCAAGCATTGCTGTTTCTGGGTTGGTTAGCAAGTCGCCTGCAATGGCAACCTGTTTACTATGCTAAGGAAACTGGTGATTATGATCTCACTACTATTCGCTTTCTGGGTCAAGACCAAAGACAAATAGAAGCAGAATTAGCAGGTGTGCCAATTGCTGATATTGGTGAAATTGTTGGTGATTTAATTGCTTTGCGTTTGAGTTCTACCAATCCTCAAGCAAATTGTGGGACTGTGATTTGCTCGGAAACTGGTGGTTGTATGCGGATGGAAACTCACGGTGGCGCTCAGTCTGCTGGCTTGTTTCAGCAAGTAAGTTCTCTATCGGAACAAAAGGCTGAGGCATTGTTGAGTCAACAGGTACAACGGTGGGGACGTGAGGCACTATTTGAGGAAAGTTTAGCTGTAATTGGCAAAACTTTGAAGTTGGGAAATTGATATTTTACCCTAGGTAAATGTACAAATCCCCGACTTGTCAAAAAGATCGGGGATTCTTTTATTTAGGGCTTATGGAAGTGTCACACTCAATGTTTCTTGTAGGGTGCGTTAGATGTCGAAAATTTGTTTCTGAGAACTCCACAAAAAGAAATACCCAGTGTCATTCTATTAGCGAAGCGTGGCGTAAGCCATACAGAATGGAGTGTAGTGAAGAATCTTCCGAGATGCTTCGTTCCGCTTTGCTACACATGGCTATAGCTTGCGTGAAGACGCAAGATTTTCGCGCCATAGTGCGATCAGACGCACTGTCCGGAAGGGACACAGCATGACAAGACAGGAGCATTTATTTTGTGGCTTACTTTATAGTAACCAATTTATAATAGGTCTAATTCACCCTAAGAATAGACCTGGTGCGTAAATTCCATAAAGAACAATGTTTTGAAGGGGTTGCTTCAGAAGTTTGGAAATTTAAAGTTAGTGGTTATCAAGTTATTATATTCATACAGCAGATTGCAGATCACTGAGGTACAGAATCTAAATTGAAACCTAGACAGCAAGAGAGTTTTACTCCTGAGTCCTAACTCGTGATTCCTGACTCCTGCTGTAATTACGCTAAAGTTACAAAAGAAGTGCATCTAGGAGTAAAACATGAAAGCAGTTTTGATGACAGTAGCAGGAAACCCACAAGTTTTGCAATTACAAGAAGTCCCCAAACCCACACCGGGAAATACAGAGATTTTAGTTCGTTTAGTGGCCGCTGGAATTAACCCCATTGATACCAAATTGCGGAAACGTGGGACATTTTACCCCGAACAAATGCCGGCTATTTTAGGATGCGATGGTGCAGGTATTGTGGAAGCTGTTGGTGGTGAAGTTACAAAATTTGGCCCTGGAGATGAAGTATATTTTTGCTATGGTGGTTTAGGCGCACATCAAGGTAATTATGCCGAATATACAACCGTTGATGAAAAATTTGTCGCCTCTAAACCTAAATCTATTTCTTTCGCTGAAGCCGCAGCAGCACCCCTAGTTTTAATAACTGCTTGGGAAGCATTATATGAACGGGGAAAACTGGAACCAGGAGAAAAAGTCTTAGTTCATGCTGGTGCTGGTGGTGTTGGTCATGTCGCCATCCAATTAGTTAAACTTAAAGGTGCAGATGTAGCCACTACGATTAGCACTCAAGAAAAAGCAAATTTCGTTACTAAATTGGGTGCTGATAAAGTAATTTTTTACAAACAAACTGATTTTATTCAAGCTACTTTAGACTGGACAGATGAAGAAGGTGTCGATTTAGCTTTTGATACTATTGGTGGAGAAACTTTCGATCAAACTTTTTCCGCAGTACGCATTTATGGTGATATTGTCACTATTCTTGAACCGGATGTGAATACTGTCTGGAAAGTCGCTAGAACTAAAAATCTTCGCATTTGCTTAGAATTAATGTTGACACCAATGCTATTAGGAAATACTGAAGGTCTACAGCATCATGGTGAGATTCTTCAACAATGCGCTACTTGGATAGATGAAGGTAAATTAAAAATCCAAGTTAGTCATACATTTCCCTTAGAAGAAGCAGCAAATGCTCATCAATTGCTGGAAGATGGTGGTATAATTGGTAAAATAGTGTTACTGATTAGTGATAACCAGAAAACTGCATAATTGGTTTTTTGAACGCGGAGGTATACAGAGTTTCAACGCAGAAGTTCGCAGAGTTTCTTTATGTTACTCTGTGCTTTATCTGGTGTTACTCTGTGTTTTACTATTTTTTCCTCTCCCTGCTTTTGCAGCAAAACCTGAACGCACTCCTTTAACTCTGGAATTGTTACAAGAACGGCTGAAATCACCTATTTTCCAGGAAGTTAATTTAACTATTGATTTGCGAGAAATGGTGATTGATTTGCGTCCTGAAAATAGCATTTTTTGGGATAATTTTTACTAATTCCTGGGAAAGGAATTACAGAAAACTGGTGCAAAACCTTACCTTTGGATTTAGATTTGAGTTATTCTTTGATTCAGGGTGATTTTATCGGTAGTGATTTGGGTTTAAGGACTCCTCTCCACGCGCAAGCTATAACACGAATTTATACGACTATGGAACAAGAACAACTATAAAGTCTAAGTTTGGTATGTTTACAATCACTATCAAAAGGATATTATTTCTCGAGAAACTCAGTTTAATAAATCTGTGAATTTTTATGATACGAGTATTATCGATCAAGCTGATTTTAGCGATGCGTTGTTTGTTAAGGTAGCATTTTAAAATCTATCTGGTTTAGATTTTAATTCTAACCAAGCAAGAGTTTTAAGAGATCATGAGGAAATTGGTAATAAATTTTTTGTTCCGAAATTGCAAGGCAATAAAAATATTTTACGGAATCTGTAAATTTCTATCAACAGCAACAAGTTGGGGATGTGAATCAGTTAGAATATATAAAATAGCGATTAACATTAATAGAATTAAGTTAATTTTTGGTGGCTACAAATATTAATCATGCTGCTGGTTATAGATTTTCAGTATTTCTGGGGCTTCTAACTCTCTAGTATCTAAAATATTAGTTGCTAAAATAAATCTCCCAGAAGAGTTTTGATCATTTGTAATTAACTCCTGATTTTCGATCAATTCACCTCTGACGTGATAGACTATGAGTCTGTCAATACCTTACGCATTTATAGCTATGGCTTGCGTGACGACCTAGGAGTCTTACACCAAGCTGCAACTCAGCCGTTAGCAATTTGTGTAATGATGCCTGTATTAATTACCAAGATGATTAAGTATTATTATTTAAGGCTTATAGGTAGTTTTAGTAGCGGTATATATGGTACAAACTAAAGTGCGGAATGTCGGTTTTAATCACCCAGCTCTTTCAAAGCGAACAAATAAACTACTAAATCAAGGGCTGAAATCCACTCCCTGTCTAAAGTACCAAATTAGGGCTTGAGGCTATCGATGTTATGAAGGGCGATCGCAACATCAAAAAATAAAGTCAAAAATTATGTCTTGAATTGACCATTTTGTTGAAGACAACGTCCTCATGATGATAGGACAAGAATGAAGAGAGAACCGAAAAAATAGTGCAAATGACCGCGTTTAAAGGGCTGGTTTTAATCACCCTGATATAAAATTAGGAATTGGAACTTAAATTGATTGGCGACAGATTCAAATCGGATTTCTATATGTATGTGACAAAAAGCAATAGCAGCAGATATGATAACGATAATTACTATATCTACTGCTTTTTTAGTGATGGAATTTTATTATTTGTGTTCAAGAGTTCCCTGCTCAAGCCCCACTAAACCTTCGCTTCCAAAGACTTGAGTAACTCAGTGTTGACACCAGATTCACGAGTGAGGGAAATTTTGCCAGTACGGGCGATTTCCCTCAGACCAAATTTTTGTAGAACTTGGACAATCGCTACCATCTTACCTGGATCTCCAACAACTTCCAATGTCAGAGAATCTTCAGCCACATCCACAACTCGCGCCCGGAAAATCTGGGATATTTCGATCACTTCTGAACGATTGCTACTAGTAGCATTTACTTTCAAAAGCATCAATTCCCTCTCTACACAAGGAGTTTCCGTAATATCCTGTACCTTGAGGACATTAACTAACTTGTATAATTGCTTAGTGAGTTGTTCAATCACGCGATCGTCTCCAGGTACAACCATCGTAATTCGGGAAACACCTCCCTGTTCAGCAGGGCCAACAGCAAGGCTTTCAATATTAAAGCCACGACGAGCAAATAAACTGGAGATGCGGGAGAGAACCCCCGCTTCATCTTCTACGAGTACAGAAAGAGTATGTTTCATCTTCGCCAACAGAGGCTAGGGGAGCAGGAGGTTAACGCAGACCTGAACTCATGGCTGCGCTAGACTTACTACCACACTGAATTTTTGGTCTAAATCTCTATTTTAATACACTTGTTGCATCATATCAGAATCAGAATTTAAGGGTAAACAGGATGGATGAAGATGAAAATTTTATATCGACTCAAATAAGTTTAACGCACGGTAGCATCTTACAAACTTCGATTTGATATTTTGATATCTCTGGCATAGCTGACGTAGCTATGCCCCCTCAAATCTATGATGTTATCTATGGGGCTAGTAGAATCTACTACTTATCGGGTCGCCTGTTGTCCAGCAGCGTTGATTGTTCTGACATGGTATCTGAAGACTAAGATTTTAGTTTGCTATTACTTGTTTCCTCTTGATTGTTGTGAGTGTTCATTATCAAGACGAACTCAGAGAAAAATTTCTGAATTTTTTTAGAGATGCTTTTTTGTGACTTGACACACCCAGGAAACAAGCCGCAACAATATGAACCATATTGGGCAATGAATTCATAGACGTAACTAATTAGGTGATCGCTGTTCGTGTAGTATCTCACAGACAAGGCGGGCATTTCGCGATCGCACATCATTCCCAAACTCTACTAACTGCGATCGCGCTTCGGTCTAACAGGCTTTGATTCAAAATAGCTGAGGCGATCTCTAAAGAACTCGTTGCAAATCGGTCTGGCTGGTGGTAAAAATTTATTTTTCGTCCTACCGTTGTAATTGGTTTAGGTGGTACGGTTTATGGGGTTATCCTGAAGCTGAAAAAGCGATTCATAGATGTTTACGGCTCAGTACCAGAAATTATCCGCTTTCTTTCTATTGATACGACTGAAAACATCCAAAGTCAAGAAAAATCACCAGATGTAACACAGTCATTTTAGAACCAAATGAACTTTATCCTATCTCTGTTCCCAATCCAGGAAAACTCCTACTAGGGAATAATCACATTAATAAATGGTGGCCAAGAGAAATTCCCGCCCACAGTATTATTAACGGTGCTGGATAGATTCGGGCAAGAGGCAGGCTAGCATTATTCGCTAAAGTAGGTGATATTAATAGTTTGATTGGACAAGCCATCAATGCTATTTGTGAAATTCGCACTAAGAAACAAGCATTTTCAGATAACTTTCAAGTTTCTAATCCTGATGGTGTAGAAATTTCCATTGTTGGAAGTTTAGCGGGAGGAACTGGCAGCGGTACATTTTTAGATGTAGCGTTTTCAGCGCAGCGATACCTGAATACTTTTGCTAAAATTACAGGAGTATTTATTCTACCGAGAGTATTTGCCAATCTGTCCCCAACTACCATGGTGAAATCAAATGCCTATGGTGCTCTTAAAGAAATAAAATACTTATGGGCATTGACACCTAGCAATACAATGGAAATTGATTATGGTGGATTTAAAGTTAAAGCTGAGCGTCCCCTATTCGATACTGTATTTGTGATTGATGCTATTAATAAATAGGGTACTGTAGTTGGTTGTGTTGATGATTTGTTAAACATCTTTGCAGATGGTTTATATGTTCAAATTTGTTCGCAAATCGGTTTATATACTGCTAACGTTGCTGATAATATATGTGCTGATTTGGCAACAGCAGGAAAAGTGTAAACGTATTCACATTAACCTAGACAGGATCTATAAAGATATAGAACAAAATGTAAGGATTCAGCTCTAAGGTAGAGGGATTAAAGAAGGTGTGTGGAAAGCAGAGTGAACCATGGCTTTCATAGGTTGGTCAAAAAACTCAATTAGAGAAAGTGCTTGACGGCGACAAGTTTGTATAACCGTCAATAAATTGGCAGGATGTTGGAATAGCTCCAGAGAAAGAGAACCACCACAGACCTTTCGTTGTGTCACTCCTAAACCTAACCTTAGTTCAGCTAAATTATGATCAAGGTCTATTGCCTAAGGAAGGTAAAACTTTACCAGGTTCCCCTAGGGCTTGATCAATAAATGAATGGAAGATTCAACTTTTGGTTGAAACTAGGATGGCCAAGTCAAGAATTC
>CAJTBH020000155.1:4839-30496 GCA_910574055.2 Azolla filiculoides
AGAACGACCCCAAATTTTCTCATAAGCCGGGTTGATATAAAAGAGGGTGCTGCAATCTTGGGAACAAATCCATATATATGCTTCGAGATTTTCAGCAAATTGGCGAAATGTCTCCTCACTCTTCCGCAAAGCAGCTTGCGTTTCTTTACGCTCCTTGATTTCTTGTTCCAAAGCTTGATTAGCAACTATCAATTCTCTCCTGCGTTCTGCCACTCGTTGTTCCAACTCATCTGAGCTTCGACGCAGTGTTTTCTCAGCTTGTTTCTGTACACTAATATTGCATATTAACCAACACCAACCAAGCCACTGACCTTGGCGATCATACACAGCCCTTAATCTAATACTGGCGGGGAAGGGCACCCCTTCTCTCGGTTGAATGTAAATTTCCCATTCTTGGAAGTGCTGAGAAAGACTCAGATGGGAGAGAACATTATGGCGATCTGATTGACCAAGAAAAATTGTAATTGGCTTGCCAACTAGGTACTTTTGATGCACACAGAGTAAAGATGAAGCTGCATGATTAGCCTCTTGAATAACACCCAATTTATCAGTTACTAAAAAACCATTAGGAGTAAATTCAAATAAATCTTGGTACCGTCGGCGCTCCGATTCCGTTATCTCACGAGCAGTAGCCAGTTGTTTATTTTGTTGGCGTAATTCTTCTTTAATAATTTGCAATTCTTCTAAGGTTTGCTGAAGTTCTTCATTAATTTGTATTTCTTTGGCTATTTTTTCCTCTATCCATGTTTTCAACAAGTTATCAGTTTTGCCGCTTACTTTCTCTCGTTGCTGATAGTTTTCCGGGGACTGATTCGTGATATTTGTTAACGTTTGATTTACAGCTTCAACAACACCAACAACCTTGACTAAATCTAACTCATGTAACAAGCTAGATTCATTAATTATGCCTACTAGATTTCCCTCATCATCAACAATCGGTAAATCCTGAACACTATATTGCTGCAAAAAGTATAAAACAGTTGAAATATGATCTAAATCGGATAGTTTCAATGTAATGACTGGTTGGGTCATCACTTCAACCATTGTTGTCTTGGCTAAATCCATATTCAATGCTATTAATTTTAATACATCTGCAAGCGTGAATATTCCTAGTAACTGCCCTTGCTGTACTATTAAAATATAGCTATTTACTTTTTTCTGCTGTTTGCTGCGAAGTAATGATCTGGCAACATTGTATAAGTTGCAGCTATGATTTTCCTCCTGATTCATCAAGTTAATAGCCTCAATCACATGACTATCAGGGCTAATCGTCAAAGGGTAACGATCAATAACTTTATGTAAAGAAGGCAAATCAATTAGATGATCGTTGAATTGCATAGGTAATCGTTGATTTTAATTATCCTATTGATTGAATAAAATTTTACTTTTAGGTTTGACACTTAAGACTAATTATTTTTGCTTCTTTTAGCTTTTTTATGGAGATTGAGGATTGATTAGGACAAAACCCTTGTCCACTAAGGATTATAAAGGACTCGGCTTCTTGCGTTTTAAATAAACAATCAACATAATCAGGCTTTCAATGATTTTGAACCAGGTTTTCTTTAGCAATCCTATCTGAGATATGAGAAAATACGGTGGTAAAAAGTCTTGATTGATAAGGGTTTCAGGTATTTTCTATCTCACGAATGATTTAGGATTGCTATATAAAAATGACCGAAGACCCTTATTTTTTCATAACTTAATTCAGTTTACTATATTTTTTGTTAAATTTTCTAAATACTTAACAAGTTAACAGACGATGATTAATCTAATACTCTAAATTCGTATAATAGTAGTCTGATGAGATTCATAATGATTGTTACAGAGCAGCCATACTGATCTCATAAGCTATTACCTAATATACCACCCATATAAAAGGCTCCCTGAAAGGTGTAAATTTTATGCTATAGTTTACTTTGCGTATGGTACGGAGGTTATAGCATCTCGGAGATTCTTCACTATCTTTTTCAAATACTCTCTGCGATCACTAAAAATAAAAATCTTCACCTGTCCTTAGTATGGTGAACAAATGGATAATGATAATCGATCGCATTCTTACCTATTAAAAGTTATCTCAGTAGCAACTTACGTGAATATAGTTTAGTCATTAAATTTACATACATTTTCAGGTGAGTGAACCACATTTTGCTCAAACTTCTGCTTATGTAAGCGTGATTCATCAAATTTATCAAAATGTATAGGCTTTGTTGACTCCTATTTACTTTTCTTAACAAAACCTTGATTTACTTAATTAGTATATTCAGTAAATAATATCCAAGGTGAAAGGAGAGAATAAAAGTAATCTTTTAAAATAACTATTTTTTAAATATGACCAATAAATAATTTCTTGATGGTACAAGTCCCCGGATTCATCTATGGAATCAATCCGAAATTTAAAATCCAAAATATCTTAAGAGGATATTTTAAAAGTTGTGGCGGAGGTATACAAAACTTTAGATCATCCTCAATACTCCTGAAAAAAGAGGACTTTGAACAGGTTATTACACCCTTTTCAAGTGGATTAGGGGGGATATGAATACAATACTAGTACAGTACATAGCAGCCGTAAATAAACCAACCATTCCAAATCCCTGAAAAGCTCACACCGTATTCATTTCGAATTTTGTTGGCGCAGCCTGCTGGAAGCACTATTTTGTTAGCTTAGCTCTTCTGATAGAAGCATTTTGAATTCACGGCAGTACTAGACTTGTGCATTCATCCTCTGAGCCCCCAGATGTATCCGTGAAGTGAATCCAAAATCATTCGAAAATGACTCCTGAACATTCAAAATCGGATGACAATACAAAAACATTTGTACTTGCAGACAGCTATGTTACCATATCGTAATTAGCAGAAGAAGTTACCAAATAGAATATAGCAGTCCTATTTGATTGGTATGATGTTCAGAATAATTTGAATCTGAATATTATGTAAAACTATGCTATCAAAAGGAGTTTAATTTTTTATCTCTTACGGAAGTAGAGGGATATATTTTGTTTTGAATTTTGAAGGGATTTCATTAAAAATGAATCATGCTGCTTTTATTGTTTCTCCAGGCGGTTAAATTTCTTTAAAGAATGATTATAATCCATCCTATAAACCTGAATACCATGAAACAGCTGATGCAACAATAAAATTACAAGCGGGTATTCGACAATTAGCTAAATCTCAAGATATTCTCTATGCCCAAAATACTTATGCGTTGCTAATTATCTTTCAGGCAATGGATGTGGCTCGGAAGGATAGCACTATCAAGCACATTATATCTGGGATCAATCTACAAGGATGTCAGCTATTTAGTTTCAAAGCACCAAGTGAAGAAGAATTAGACCATGATTATTTATGGCGGACTAAGCTGGCTATGGGCTAGAAGATTTACCATCAAAAATGAACAATGAAGGCTTTACCAGAACGGGGTGGAATCGCTATATTCAACCGTTCATATTATGAAGAATTGTTGGTGGTGTGTATGCATCCAGAAATTCTAGGAAAACAACAACTTCATTTTGAGGGAATTAATAACTTTGAAAAATACTTGGTCGATAATTCCATTATCGACCAAGTATTTTTCTCAATGTCTCAAAAAAGGAACAGAAAAAACGCTTTCCAGACACAATTGAATCACCAGAAAAACATTGGAAATTTTCAGCTAGTGATGTGCGGGAAAGAGGTTTTTGGGATGATTACATGACTACTTATGAAGAAGTTTTTAACCACACTAGTACAGAGTGTTCTCCTTGGTATATTATTCCTGCTGATCGCAAGTGGTTTACACGGTTGGTTGTATCAGAGATTTTTTGTACAAAATTAAAAGAATTGAATTTACAATATCCCCGCATATCTGAAGATCATCGCCAGAAGCTTTTGGAAGCTAAGAAACTTTTACCTTTACGTTTTTATCTGAAGGTTATCCTCCTTTGGAATGATATTTATTCAATAAATATTGGTAATTAATAAGAGCAACTGGTAAAAATGCTGGTAATTGTAGTTATGATTAGATAGTTCTAAAAATTAAACCACACCCAAGACCTGATATCCTCTGAGCAAACCTATGACTTCCCCAGAAAAAAACCTCGATTTTGAAAATTTACTGATGTATATCAGACAAAGCCGGGGTTTTGATTTCACAGGCTATAAAAGATCAACGTTAATGCGTCGTATATATAAGCGAATGCAGTCAGTAAATCTAGGAAGTTTTACAGATTATATAGACTATCTTCAAGTTCATCCAGCAGAATTTAATTATTTATTCAATACTATTTTGATTAATGTAACTGCCTTTTTTCGGGATGATTCTGCCTGGGAATATCTGGGAAAACAAATCATACCCAATATCATGAGATGTAAAAAAAATGGTGCGCAGATTCGCATTTGGTCTGCTGGTTGTGCTTCTGGAGAAGAGGCTTATACTCTAGCAATGCTCATAGCAGAAATATTAGGAGTAGAAGATTTTCGTCAATGGGTAAAAATTTACGCCACAGATGTGGATGAAGAAACTCTTCAGCAAGCTCGTCAAGCAGTATATTCAGCCAAAGATATCCAGTCCATACCATTGGAACTGCGGGATAAATATTTTGAATTAGTAGGGGAAAGTTATGTATTTAGGCAGGATTTACGCCGTTCTGTAATTTTTGGTCGTCATAATTTAATTCACGATGCACCAATTTCTCGGATAGATTTACTAGTGTGCCGCAATACACTCATGTATTTCAATAGTGAGGTTCAGGGACAGATATTAGCTCGTTTCCATTTTGCGCTGAATGATACGGGTTATCTCGTTTTGGGGAAAGCAGAGATGCTGTTGATGCACGCTAATTTATTTATACCTATAGAATTAAAAAACCGAATATTTACTAAAGTTTTATCAACAAACATACGTGATCGCTTATTAGTGATGGCAAATTCTACTGATGATGAACCTAGCAACCGATTTACTCAATATCTTAAACTCCGAGAGCTAGTTTTTGATACAGCCCAAATTGCGGAAATAGTCATTAATATTAATGGTTTATTAGTGATGCTGAATGAGCAAGCACGTTCTTTATTCAGTTTGTCAGAAAGAGATTTAGATCGTCCTTTTCAGGATTTAGAAATTTCCTATCGACCAATAGAGTTGCGATCGCTGATTGAAAGATCATATAACGAGCGTCGTCCCATCACTTTGACAAATATAGAGCGATATTTATCTAACACTGAAAAGCAATATTTAGATGTAAGGATTACACCACTCCAAGATACTGATCTAAGTTTCTTAGGTGTCACCATTACTTTTCATGATGTTAGTCGTTATCTTAAACTTCAAGAAGCACTGCAACGTTATCAGCAAGATTTAGAAACTACTAATGAAGAACTGCAGTCTACCAACGAAGAATTAGAAACCACTAACGAAGAACTCCAGTCTACTAACGAAGAACTAGAAACTATTAACGAAGAACTCCAATCTACAAATCAAGAACTGGAGACAATGAATGAAGAACTTCAATCTGCAAATGAGGAACTACAAACAATTAATTATGAATTTAGTCAACGGACATTAGAACTTAACCGGACTAATATTTTTATTATTTCCATTCTCAAAAGTCTACAAACAGGAATGGTCGTAATTGATAAAAGCTTTAGTATTTTAATTTGGAATCATTTATTAGAAGATTTATGGGGCTTACGCACTGAAGAAGTGATTCATAAATCTCTCTTTAGCTTAGATATTGGTTTACCTGTAGAAAAGTTGCGATCGCCTATCCGCGACTTCCTATTTGGGAAACAACAATTTCAGGAAATGATTTTAGATGCCATTAATCGTCGGGGCAAGCCAATTAGATGTTATATTGCTATTACTCCCCTCATGGACAGAGAAATAGAAGGGGTAGTTTTGATTATGGTGGATATTGAGAAAATGAAGAGTATGATTTCCGCTCAAGAAATTGAAGCAAGACGACAGCAGCATTAAGAATAATAAAGAAGGAGTATGGCTTGCATCAACCTGCACTATCAGTATTTCAGCAGTCAGAATTAAGCTCAAACATTCTGACTGCTGAAATACTGACTTCTGACTCCTGAATTCTTACGAAATAAGTTTTTAAAATAGAGCCAATACTGCTCAGTTAACTGAGAAAGGAAAAAAGATCAGAAAAAACCTTTACCCTGTTCCCAAACCAAACGAAAACTTCCAGGCTCTTAAAGGAGTAATATGGAAAGTAATGTTACTTATTAAATATTCATGTGGTCATTCTTGACATATTTACTCAAATTTTTGATACATTTAAAGTAGAGGCAAAAAAATTATGCTTTTGTTTCTTAATTCCTTGATGAATAACGAGGTAACAAGCTGTGGATACTACTATAAAATACGACATCGAAGTTATCCAGGAAGAAGCTCGTCAACTTGCTAGAAAGGGGCTTGTTAACCGACAACAGCCAATTTTTACCCTTTTTAAATATATTCCTGATCGTGAATGGGCTTATTTTGAGCATGAACTCGAAAATAACGAATATTTGCTCAGAGATAGGATTATTGACTTGCTTGCCTCGGAAAAATGGGAAGAAGATTGAAACAACACTTACAGTAAATCAGGAATTAGCAATATCGGACATCAATTCTCAATTCAAAGATAAACTCTTCTCATCAATAGTTCAATCCCCCATATTAATTCTGGGGGTTTCCAATAACAACTTACTGTTTCAATTATAGGGTTCGGGTGTGATTAGTAAAATTACTCGTGAAGGCTGGGAACAGGATTCCTATATTTTGAATTATTTAAACCCACCTAAAAATGAGTGTTTATGAGGTTTTCTAGGTACTTTACCTAAAATAGTCTCTGACAAGGAACTCGATAAATGGCGCTTAACTACGGGCATTTCTTGCCAATAAGTACGACAAAACCAGTAAGTTTCAGATCTGCGTATATGTTGTAAAAGCAAGTCCGAACAACAAGGACAGTAATTCATAATGCTGATTAAATCCTATTAATAAAAGTGTTTACAGTATGTAGCCGTCAATTAACCAGTTGAGTTAAGTATAAAATAAAGTTTTTATAGCTATAACCTAGTTGATAAATGTGAGGAAGTTGTGAGAATTCTTTCGATATCAACATATACCTTATTTTTTGTAAATATTAGATAGATACTTACTTGAAGTTTCTTCACGTTATATCCTCACAAGTTCCTCAAATTCTCTATGTATAAAAATAATTATGAAAACTGGAAGCAGAAGAATTTACTAAAAGCTTCTTCATCAAAATAAAATATTGATATATTTTAAAGGACTCTCAAATATGCTCGAAAGACGACGCAATCAAGAAACAGATCGCCTACTCTCCAAAGAACAGGCCTTAGTCCTGCCTTTTAATGCTGTTGGGATTGCAGATATTCCTTTTGTTGGTGGCAAAAATGCTTCCTTGGGAGAGATGATTCAAGAACTTAGACCCAAACGAGTCAAGGTTCCCACTGGATTTGCTACCACAGCGTATGCTTATAGATATTTCATCACGACAGCGGGTTTAGAAGCCAGATTAAGAAAGATTTTTGCGGGATTAGATGTTGAAGATGTTGATAATTTGCGGCAATGTGGTAAACAAGCGCGCTCGCTAATGTTGGAAATAACATTTCCCCTAGACTTGCAAGAAGCGATCGCCAGATCCTACCAAGCCCTTTGCCAAGAATACGGTGAAGATACCGACGTTGCAGTTCGTTCCAGTGCCACCGCAGAAGACCTACCCTATGCTAGTTTTGCGGGACAACAAGAAACCTATCTCAACGTTCATGGACTCAAAGGCGTACTAGAATCTTGTCATCAATGCTTTGCTTCCATTTTTACCGACCGTGCCATTTCCTACAGACAACTAAGAGGTTTTGACCACCTCGAGGTCGCACTGTCAGTAGGCGTACAAAAAATGGTACGTTCTGACTTAGCTAGTTCTGGTGTCATGTTCTCCATCGACACGGAAACAGGCTTTAAAGATGCAGCACTAATTACAGCTGCTTATGGTTTAGGTGAAAACGTAGTTCAAGGTGCCGTTAACCCAGATGAATATTTAGTATTCAAACCCACCTTGAAAAAAGGATATAAACCCATTCTGCAAAAACGTCTGGGAACCAAAGAAATTAAAATGGTTTATGATCAAGGTGGGACGAAACTAAGCAAAAACGTCTCCGTTCTTCCCTCCGAACGCTGCCAATTTGCCCTCAATAAGGACGAAATTCTGCAACTTGCCAACTGGGCCTGCATCATCGAAGACCATTATTCCCAAGCCCGTGGTATGGATACACCAATGGACATTGAATGGGCAAAAGATGGTATAACTGGTGAATTATTTATCATCCAAGCTAGACCAGAAACAGTACAATCTCAAAAGTCGAAAACCGTCCTTAAAAGTTATCAAATTAAGGAAAGAGCTGAAGTTCTCCTCACAGGTCGTAGTGTTGGCGAAATGATTGGCCAAGGTAAAGCCAGAGTTATTCTTGATGCGAACCAAATTAACCTCTTCCAACCAGGAGACATACTAGTTACCAACCGTACTGACCCAGACTGGGAACCAATCATGAAACGTGCTAGTGCCATTGTCACCAATGCTGGTGGTAGGACTTGTCACGCTGCAATTATCGCCAGAGAAATGGGAATCCCCGCCATTGTGGGCTGTGGAAATACCACAACAGTTTTACAAACTGGACAAGAAATTACTGTTAGTTGTGCTGAAGGCGAAACAGGCAAAGTTTATGCAGGTTTATTAAAGTTTGAAATTCAAGAATTAACCTTAGAAAACTTGCCTCGTACCCGCACTAAAATCATGATGAATATGGGCAACCCAGAAGAGGCATTAGGTTTAACAGCAATTCCTAATGATGGTGTAGGTTTAGCACGGATGGAATTTATTATTGCTAACCACATTAAAGCACATCCTTTAGCATTACTCCACTTTGATCAATTAGAAGACGAACTTGCTAAATAGAAGATTGCCGAATTAACTGCCCAATACGAAAATAAAGCAGAGTTCTTTATTGCTCAACTAGCGTAAGATATTGGTACAATTGCCGCAGCATTCTATCCTAAACCAGTAATTGTGCGTTTGTCTGACTTCAAGAGTAATGAATATGCAAACCTCTTGGGTGGTAGACAATTTGAACCTAAAGAAGAAAACCCAATGCTTGGTTGGCGTGGTGCTTCTCGCTACTATGATCCCCATTACCGTGGAGGTTTTGCCCTAGAATGTCAAGCCATGAAACGGGTACGTGACGAAATGGGTTTAACCAACATGATTTTGATGGTTCCCTTCTGTCGCACTCCCGAAGAAGGAAAACGGGTACTAGAAGAAATGGCGGCCAATGGCTTGTTAAAAGGCGAAAACGGTCTGGAAGTCTACGTAATGTGCGAATTACCAAGTAACGTGGTATTAGCAGACGAATTTAGCCAAGTTTTTGATGGCTTCTCTATTGGTTCTAATGACTTAACACAGTTAACTTTAGGACTAGACCGAGATTCTGAATTAGTAGCCCATCTGTTTGACGAACGCAATCAAGCTGTGAAAATGACAATTGCCAAAGTTATCGCCACCGCAAAACAATTTAATTGCAAAATAGGTATCTGCGGTCAAGCACCCAGCGATTATCCAGAATTTGTCCGCTTCCTAGTTCAAGAAGGCATAGATTCTATCAGTTTCAACCCAGATTCTGTAATCAAAATACTGTTAGAAGTTGCCGCAGCAGAAGGTAATGGGTGATTGGTGATTGGTAAGACTTTATTAACCGCACCAACGCCCGGTAAGGTCAGGAGTTCAGGAGTCAGAAGAAGAAGGAAAAGAGAGTATTTTTCCCCTGCACCCCTGCACCCCAACCCTACACCCTTTCTTCTGACTGCAACTTTTCCAGTCGTGCTAAAACTTCTGTACTGTGAATATTGGGATTTACCTTCACAAAAGTCTCCCGTATCACCTCTTGTGGATCAATGATAAAACTATGGCGCATAGATACATAGTCAAGCCAAGAGCCATACGCTTTACTGACTGCACCATTAATCAGCCAACAGGGGGAATTTTAATCCTTCAGAATCACAAAATTCAGGATGGGAATCAATATCATCCGCACTCACACCAATAATCTGAGTGTTTTCTTCTAGATATTTGGGTAAGTCTTGTTAAAAACGTCGCGCTTCAATAGTGCAGCCAGAGGTAAAATCTTTGGGATAAAAATATAGAACCACCCACTGACCACGCAAATCAGAGAGAGCGATTTTACCATCTCCTGTGTTGGTGGGTAAGGTAAAATCCGGTGCAGGTTGGTTGATTGCAGGTAATTTACCACCCAAAGCATTAGCTGTGGGAGTGAAGTTTAACCAACTCATGAAGGTAAAACAACCGGCAAATAAAATGCTGATAAAAGTGCGAGGAGAAATCATAGTTGCAAACTGGAATGAGAAGTTAACATAAGTTATCATTCTTGTAATACAGCAAACTCGTGAAACTTGGACTTATGTCATACTGATAGCGCAGGGTGGCGTAAGCTATGCGTAATGTAGTGCAGCGTATCCCTTGGCGACACTGCGTGAAAGCGCAGCGTGCAGTAGGCTCTAGTACAGTACGGCGTAAATAAACCAACCATTGCAAATTTCTGAAAAGCTCACTCTGTATACATTTTGAATTTCGTTCGCGTAGCGTCTCCGAAGGAGATATTTTGTTAGCTTAGCTCTTCTGAAAGAAGCATTTTGAATTCACAGCGGTACTAGTATCTCGGAGATTCTTCACTATCTCTTTCAGAGACGCTCCTTGAACGTTCAGAATCACACTTTTAAACCGTTTTTAGTATAGCTACTATTCTGAATCCGGCTGAGATTCCGGTGGATGTTCTGTACTTTCGATGTATTGGCTATCTATGAGGAAAGCACCTCTTGTAAAGCGTACTCCCCAATAACCTCCAGGACGACGGTCAAGAACTATACCTTCTTCACCAATGCTGATGATATCAGGAGGGCGCAGCATAGGCATAGGATCAGCAGTTTTGATGTAGGGTGGTAAGGCGATGACGCGAACTTTACTACCAATGGGGAATTCTTGGGACATTTGCAAATATTGAGAAAGTGTCAAGATTTTTAATTTTTAACAGGGACTTGCTTTATTTTATATCTACATCTTTTGATGACAATAATAAACTTGAAGTATCTGAAGTAGTAATATTTCCCAATTGAGATCAAAAATGCCATGCCTGATGTCTTACTAAGTAGATACGACTTTTTACCTCGCTTTTATCGGCTGGCGAGTGTGAGTGTCTTTTCTAACATGATGGTTCCTTTAGCTGGTCTGGTAGATATTGCCTTTCTAGGACATTTGCAAGATATCCGTCACTTGGCTGGGGTGATTTTGGGAACTATCCTTTTTGATTATCTTTATCGGGTTTTAAAATTTATGCGGTCGAGTACCAATACTTTGACTGCTTATGCTGTGGGACTTGATGAACCTAAAGCTGTATTACTGGCTGGATTAAGAAGTGGTTTAATTGCCTTAATAGTCAGTTTATTGATTCTACTATTGCAGTATCCTATCCAGAAGTTTGGTTTTTTTCTGTTGAGTGGTTCTCCAGACATTGAAGCCTCTGGAGTTGATTATTTCTACGGACGGATTTGGGGTGCACCTGCTGTTTTACTGAACTTTGTGTTATTTGGTTGGTTTCTAGGAAGGGAAAAAAATGGTGTAGTGCTGCTGATGTCAATTGTTGGTAATGGTTCTAATGTGTTGCTGGATTACTTAATGATTGTCAAGTGGGGTTGGGAAAGTGCTGGAGCAGGTTTAGCTACAGCTTTAAGCCAGTATTTGGCGCTAATTATTGGTTTGATTGGGGTTGCTTTGAGTATTGAGTGGCAAGCGTTACCAGCCGCAGTTTCAGAAATTTTCGATTGGGTATCTCTCAAAGAGACTTTTGCACTCAAGAGTAATATTTTGATTCGATATGTATCCTTGATTTCTGCCTACTCTATTTTCACTAATCTGAGTGCGGTCATGGGAACAAATATCTTAGCAGAAAATGGTTTGTTACTCCAGATTGCTTTTTTGAGTCAGTTTGCAGTTCAAGGTGTGGGGATGACAATCCAAACACTGACTGGTAATTTTAAAAGTAAGGGAAATGGGCAACAGATGATGCCATTACTAACTGTCTCTATGCTGGCAGCTTTGGCGATAGCATTGGTTTTTGCTTTTGTATCAATTATTTTCCCTGAGCAAGTTTTTGGTCTGCTGACTAATCATCAAGAGGTAAACGATAGTATTACTATTTATACAATCTGGTTGTTACCTGTTTTAGCCATTACAGCGATCGCCTTCATTCTTGAAGGTTATTTTATTGGTTTAAAGGAAGGTACTAGCTTACGTAATGCTGTATTAATGGCTTTCTTTGTGGGTTTTATCCCCCTAGCGATCGCAGCTTGGTATTTCCAAAACAACCACCTATTATGGGCAACTATTGTTTCTTATATGACAACTATTATGATAGCCTTGGCGTTGAAATTACCCCAAACTTTGAATCACCAAAACTTAGAAAAGCAGAAATCTCTCGCTAATTCTTGATAACCAAAGATAGGGTTTCTGGTCTAGGGTGTAAGAAAAGATTGTTTATCCCATAACCGAGGAGGAACGGTTAAATGGTAAAGATTTTTCTTCCCCTTTCCCCCGTTTTTAATTGCTATTACCTTGTTGACGACGCGATTTCCAATTCTGCTCCATTTGTTGGAGTTGTTGTCGTTGTGCTGGAGTCAAAACTGCTTCCATTTGTTTTCTTGATAACTCCCTAATTTCCTGGATTTGGCTTTTCTGTGCGTCAGTTAAATTCAAGGAAGTAAAAATATCTTTTTTCCATTTACCTCTACCTTCACCTTGTGAACGTTGCGTTTGACGTTCTTGCATTGCAGCTTTTAACTGTTCTTTCTGTTCAGTTGTCAGAACCTTATCCATTTCCGCGCGAGTATTGTGGTGAATTCTTTGGATTTCGGTTTTCTGTGTATATGTTAGTCCCAACTTTTTCCAAGGTCCTTTTTCCGCGAATCCTTGACCTGCTTGACCTGAAGGAACAGTTTTTTGTACTTGCGCTACCAAGGGGGTTGCTGTTAAAGTTAGAGCAAAAGCAGCAGCTATAAATAATAAGGTCTTGCCTTTCATTAATTCTCTTGTGTTGTTTCTGCTTGGATGTCACCATAATATAAATTTATCCTCTGCAACAACATGAGGAAAAAGTCACGTCTATACCCATGACTAAAGTCATGGGTATAGACGTGACCAATATAGAACAAAATAAAGGAGAGATAAATCCAAGTTAGTAATTTAGACCTTCTTGAATTTTGTTGGCGCAGCCTGCTGGAAGCACTATTTTAAATTTTCAATTGTTATGTCTCGTCCTATTCAAATTAATAATCATCCATTTCGATTTCTATTGTATTTAGAATGGATATTACTGGTTTTTTCTGTATTAATGGTAATTTTACCCTCACCATCACCCAAATTTGCTGCCAAGTTTCCAGAGTTAACTATTTGTAGTTTGGCTTTTTTTGGCTTGATGGGGTTAAGATTACCTACTAGTAATCAATTTGGGAAGATTATATATACTGCCACAGAAGTATTTTTAATACTAATTACTGGATTTCTTGGCGGGAGAACAGCGCGACTTTTTCCGTTTCTCTATTTAATGTTAGTAACTCGTAGTTGTTTAATTTTTCAATTACCAGGGCGTTTAACGGTTACTTTTTCATCATTTGTGTTATTTTTGATGACACTTAAGACTCGCTGGATGCCTAATAGATTAACACCAATAGTACAAGAAAGATTTCGATTTTTCAGTTTTAGTTTATCCGTCCTATTTGGTTTAAGTTTAGTATTTGTTTTACTCTTAATGAATGCTGTTTTGTCTGAGCGTCAGAGTCGAGAAAAACTGGGAATTGCTAACGATAAACTGCGTCAATATGCTCTAAAAATCGAAACTCAAGCTACTTTAGAAGAACGCAACCGCATTGCTAGAGAAATTCATGATTCTCTAGGACATTCTTTAACTGCTTTAAATTTACAATTAGAAACTGCTCTCAAACTATCTAAATCGGATATTCCCAGGGCCATGACCTTTTTAACTAGGGCTAAGGAACTAGGTTCTAAGGCATTACAAGATGTGCGAAACTCTGTTTCTACTATGCGCTCGCATCCTTTACAGTCACAATCTTTAGAACAAGCAATTGGTATCTTAATAGAAGATTTTCAACGTGCCAATGGGATTTTACCAAGTTGTCTAGTCTCCTTAGAATATGCCATACCCACGGAAATGAGTATTCCTATTTATCGCATTATTCAAGAATCATTTACAAATATTTCCAAATATGCGCAAGCATCATTAGTACAACTAGAATTAAGTACAACAGACAAAGCTGTAAAATTAATAGTTCAAGATAATGGTAGAGGGTTTGATGTTACTCAAAATACAACGGGCTTTGGTTTGCAAAGTATGCGAGATCGCACTTTAGCATTAGGAGGCGCATTTACAATTAAATCTGCTCAAAATTCTGGTTGTCAAATAATAGTTGATATTCCTTTAGCTAGGTGGAAAACATGATTAAAGTCTTACTTACAGATGACCAAAGTTTAATTCGTCAGGGTTTAAGAGCATTACTAGAATTAGAAACAGATTTAGAAATAGTTGGAGAAGCAGAAAACGGTGAAATTGCCATTCATTTAGTGAAACAACTACAGCCAGATGTGGTTTTAATGGATATCAGAATGCCTATTATCGATGGAGTTGCAGCAACAAAAACGATTCAAACCCATTTTCCAGCTACAAAGGTATTAGTATTGACAACATTTGATGATGATCTATATATCAAAGCTGCATTACAAAATGGTGCAATGGGTTATTTACTCAAAGATACACCTTCAGAAGAATTAGCAGTTGCTATTCGTGCTGTTGATAAAGGATTTTCCCAACTCAGTCCAGAAATTGTTAAAAAACTTTTAACTCAATTTCCAACCACAGCACCCGACCCTGTAAAATCCATACCACCAAGTTTAGTCGAACTCACACCCAGAGAAAAACAGGTTTTACGGTTAATTGCTAACGGTGCCAGCAACCGAGAAATTGCTCATACACTCTACATTTCTGAAGGAACAGTCAAAAATCATGTTACTAACATTTTAAGTAGACTTAATTTGCGCGATCGCACCCAAGCCGCTATTCTTGCTAATACATTTTTATCATATTTAGAACAGTAGACCTCTTGCAGAATTAATTTTATCTTATAATGGGGAATTGTCTTTGTTTTAGCCAAAAGTTAGAGTTACAGGGTTATGTTTGAATTAGGGAGCCTAAAGAAAGAACACCAAAAATACATAAATAAATAAAATCTAAAACTATCTATCATACCACATAAACAATTTTGCACTAGGTCTAGTAAATATCAAATTTTGATTTTGGATGTTCAGAAGCCTCAGTCAAACGATTTTCGATTGACTCCACAAAGAATAAATCCGGAGGCTTGTAGCATCGAGAAACGAATGGTTATTAATGAAACACTAACTACTCACTCAGGAGTAAGGTTCAAAATCTTAATTATGTCAGGTTCATCACAATATATTGCTAAAAACATATTTTTTTATTTCATTTCTATGAAATGTTATTTAGCATTAGCGAAAAATATTGACATTTATTAATATAAATAAATACTTTTTAACAGTAATAAAATATATTGTTTTCAATTCGAAATCTATAAATGAGTATATGCTCATGTTAACTTAACTTATCTACAAGATAATTAATATCGAATTCAGTAATTTTACGGTGTGATATTAATTCTGACTACTTGATAATTAAATCAATAGCAAATGAGGACAAAAGCATCCATTGAAACAGTGTTGTTATTGCTAAAACAAAAATTTGGTAACATAACTGGAAATGGTAATTAATTTTTCCCGCCCGCTTAGATAAATCAGACCTAACTATTGGGTGACTAGTACCGCCGTGAATTCAAAACACAAAATTCAGATAAAAATTTATCCACTAACATATATTTACTGCTGTAATGGTTTAGCACTACTCAACTGCTAATGACTCTGACCGCTGTTCTGAATTTATTACTTACTCTCACATTTAAACCACAGGAAAATAATCATTATGGCAATTAACATAGAAAGACTGGGCATGATTTTGCAAAACTTTCTCGCTGCTACAAACAGATGTTGAAGGAGCGGTACTCGTTACTCCAGATGGTTTGCCTTTAGCAGCAAGTTTACCTGGTGGGATGGACGAAGAACGGGTCTTAGCAATATCAGCATCCATGCTGTCTTTAGGTTAAAGAATTGGTATTAAGTTAGCCAGAGCTACAGTTGACCGCATCTTTTTAGAAGGGAAAAAAGGCTTTGGCATATTAACTGGTTGTGGTGAAGATGCAGTATTCCTAGTTTGGGCTAGTGAATCCGCCAAACAGGGAGTATTAATGCTAGAACTCAAACGAGTTCTCCAAGAACTAAAACTAGTTTTGAACTAAATGATCCAAATCAAAGGTGACTCAATTGTAAGTTCCATTGTATAAAAATCCTAGTTAATCTAGGGAATTGTATACAATGGAACGACGTGAAAAAAAAAAGTATGTAACAAAATGTAAATTAGCCTGAAAACCTCTTCACTCTTGCCTTGTCATAACGACAATTTTTAACACCCACTTAGCTTACCCACTAAAAACAAACTATCAAAGACATTTAGGAGCTTTCTGAAAATAGTGAAGAATCAATCATTAATTTGTTTATTTAAGGAGTAAATAAACATGGAGACTATGAGGTTAATTGTCACGGTGTCAGTAGGTGCGGGTAAATCCACTTTTATTCGTTCCGTTAGTGAAATCGAAGTTGTAGATACAGATACACGTGCCACTGATGAAACAGCATTACTCAAACAAAGGTCTAACACACACCGATTGTCGCGGTGCATGGTCAGAGGAAGATGTATACCTTGCCATTGGATACGTGAATGAAGACGAAAGACCTCCTATGGTTAGAGTCAATCCCAACCAAGGAGATTCTGTCGCAGAAGCTGTTATTGCCCTAGTACAGCACTTAATGGAGAGTTGTCCAGTGTAATATATCTGATAGGTATTAATTTTTTAGGACTCTTTCCTAAAAGGAATTAAATTTTTTAGAAGTTACATTTCGGAAAAAAATTATTCTGAATTAGTTCAATATTTACATCAATATTTATTTTGAATCAGGAGAGAAATTATTGGTATTACTGGTAACTTTGTAGGTTTCTCCTTACCTGAATTACTCCAATTTTTAGATCAAGGGAAAAAAATAGGAATACTTAGCATTGAATTTTTAGCTGAAGAAAATGATAAGAAGAAAAAGCAAGTTTATTATATCTGGCTACATCAATGTCGTGTAGTCAGTGCTGCTGATAGTTTAGACCAACAAGGCTTAATATTAATAATTACTCAAAGAGGGTGGATCAGTGAGCGAGTAATTTCTAGAGTCACTCAAATTTCTTCTTGCTTCATTAATTCACCATTGGGATTATGCTTAAAAGCTCAAGGATTAGTGCAACCAGAACAACTAAGACTGCTATTTAATAGCCAGGTTTTGCGACCAGTATGTGCCTGACTCCAAGTCAAGGATGCTCTATTTAGATTTGAACCGACATCAACATTGCCTTTAGGGGAAATGACAGGTCTGAGTATGTATGCAACTGAAGAATCTCTTTCTACTTCCACTGCCACACTTACTTTTCCAGAAGCAGTACAGGAAACTTTACCTGCAATCAAAGCAACTGAAAAGCCCGCAGAAAAGCCCACTGTTAGTCAATCTTTCCTCAAAGATTTAGTTGGTTTTCTCCGCAGTAAAGCAGCTTAATTTAAAAAGGTAATTTTGGTGTTTAACAGGGAACAGTAAACAGTAAACAATCAACAAACATTCAACAATACAAAAGGATCAGTTATGACAGTAGGGCCTAACGCTTTTATGACAACGCTCGCAAGAAGAGTAGGTTTAACTTCTGAAGATAAATCTCTTCTGAAATCCAACGCAGCTTGGGGACTATAAAATGCACCAACAATGGCTGAGCACTTCTATTTTAGGACGTGATGAAGAAATGAATGCCATTCTAAATAAAACCGAAGCACGAATTCATCGCCTACATGAAACATTTATTCAATGGTTTCATCAAATGTTGACAGGTATAGATTATTGGGGCAAAACCTATGCTGATTATCGTTGGCATATAGGACTTTTCCATGTCAAAATTGGCATTGCTCGTCAGCACGTAGTTCCAGCTATGGCAGTGGTGGTTCATGAAGTTGGTAAAGAATTAAAAGCTGATGGAAAACCAGAAGAATTAAAAGAAGTATTGGGTAGAATTTGTCTGATTGATTTAGCTTTTATTAAGCAAGCTTATGTAGAAGTCTCATCATCTGCGGTACTTAGAGAAACTGGCTAGTCAGAAGCCTTATTCAAACGTCTTATTACTACTGGCGTATCTAGTATGTAATACCAAGTTGCGTTCAAAGATATTAGTTTTAGTAAGCAGGGGTGCAGAGGATAAACATTCTTACCCCATACCCTACGCAAGCCCTGGATATATTTCTGGGACTTTATTTTATGCGAACAATTGTAGATATTCCTTTCTTAAAACTCCTTTTGTTACCTTTATACTTCTAAATGATTTAGCGATAACTTCTTCATAAAATATATTAATTTGTGCTTGATTAATAGAAATTAAATCTGTAATTGAGGCACCATCAACAATTTCTGATATCTCCGTGCATATACAAGCCGTAGCACACATGGGACAAGGTTTACTAGTGGTATATATAGAATAACCATCTAAAGAAGGGTTTTTGAGTTTAGTGGTTAAATTGCCAATGACATTAATTTCTGCATGGGCAAAAGGATCGCTATCTTGGTTTACAGTATTATAAGTTGCTGCAACTACTGGATTATCTTCTTTAACTATGACAGTGCCATAAGCAGTATCTCATTTTTTTGCTTGTTCTATAGCTAGATGCATAAAATATTCTTGGTTTATCTTCACACAATAGTTTATTTAGCACAATAATCTCCAATAATTACGGTAAAAGCGTATTTTGGCTGTTATGGTGTGAATGAGTTAATTCATGTTTAGTTGTATGATGTTACTCAACCGAGCAAAAATAGAATTCTATTTGACAGACCTCGAAACACGAGTAGGTAAAGCAATTGATTTAACAATTGCTGCCTTGGTTTTAGTTTCATCAGGAATTTTTTTGGCTGAAACATATAATATTGCTGAAGATGCTCATTTAGAATTAATAACTTTAGATAATTGTGTTTTAATAATTTCTGCTGGCGGATATTTACTGCAGTTATGGAGTGGAGAAAATAAAACTAAGTATATTTTACGTTTTTATTAAATCATTGACTTAGTAGCTATATTGCCCTCTTTTATTGGGTTTGTAGATATCAGGTTTATACGCTTATTACGATGGTTTAGAATTTCACGATTAATTCTATTAATAGATAGTAAATTTTTATTTGCCAGTATCAGCAGCGAAGATGCCGTAATTTTTGCACGAATATTATTTACCTTATTTGCAATTATTTTTGTTTATTCTGGCTTAATTTATCAAGTTGAACATCCAGTTAATTCGGACAAGTTTGCCAATTTTTTAGATGGTTTTTACTTTTCAGTTGTGACAATGACAACTGTAGGACTTGGTGATGTGATACCAATTTCTAAATTAGGTCGTTTGCTCACAGTTTTAATGATTTTAATAGGAGTACCCCTGATTCCTTAGCAAGTGGGGGATTTAATTAAGCAGTTGGTGAAGAATGCGAATCACTTGGAGACAGTTTGTTCTGGTTGTGGTTTGGCTCTTCATGATACAGATGCGGAATTTTGTAAAAGGTGCAGTACCAAGTTACCTCTGAACAAGATGGAATAAATGTTAGAGGTTATTTTCAAAGTTTCTAATGTTTCAAATATTTTCAGATCGCGTTTAAGTTACAAAGGAATAGCTTACAGACGACAACTTGAACAAACATTCTCGCAGCTAAAGCAGAAAATTAAGCAAACATCCTTTGATACTCCTTCTACCTTCGACTACAGCTTAGTAGTAGCACTCTTTGGCATTCCTGCACTTGCTGGTACTTCTTATGACTCATTAGATAAAGCATTCTTTCCCCGAACATACTCTCAAGTAAGTAGTAGTTCTTGCAGTCGTAGTAGTTCTTGCAGCAGTGGTAGTTCCTGTGGTGGTGGAGATTAGAAACAATGCTATCTCATTTACCAAAATGAGCTGTGGGGTTAGGTTTTCGTCAACCATTCAAAAGCGATTTATTTCTTCATCGTCAACAGGTTGATGTTTTGGAAATTGTGGACTAACATTATCTAGATGCACCACCAAAAAAACAGGAGGAATTACAATTACTCGCGGCACATTTTTCTATTATTACCCATTCCATTCATTTATCATTAGGCGTTGGTATAAACTAAATTGTTGATGTAAGCAAAACTGAGTCTATCACCTTCAACATCAATACTTGTTTTGTAGCGAACTTCCCCATCACGAAAGTCTAGTTCAAAGTTACCAATAATCATGTCATAATTTGCCATTGCAATAAACTCTCCTATTGCTTGTCGTTAAGATTTTGGGGCTGTCACAGGATAAACCGAGTAAAATACAAATTGCTGCTGTTGTTCTCTGGCTTTAGCACAGCAATTCTATCTACGATTTTTACCTTGATAAGTTATATATAAAACTTGCTCTTCTGCAAACTGACTGAAAAGCCAACCATTTTTTTAAAGAAGTTGACTATACCCGAAAAAATAGTTTCGCTAGTGGTAACTTCATCTGTTATTTCAAATATATCTTCAGCTAAATTTTCCAGATCATTGTTTATTTCCTCCACAGCTTCGGAAATCATGGTTTGAGGCATTTACGAAATATTCTTAGCCAATTCTTCAGAAGAATTAGTCATTCCTTCTGGCGAAGGACAGGGCGCTACCTTTATTGTCAAATTACCCATCATCAGTACCCCTGTAACAGAAAACCAACTTCATCCTGCTTCATCACAGGTAATAACCTTGGCAGGAACTCAAATTCTGGTAGTAGATGATGAGGCAGATTCCCGCCAATATGTGGTATTTGTCGCATTTGTCCTAGAGCAACATGGGGCTAAAGTCACTACTGCGGCATCAGCCACTGAAGCTATACAACTTTTTACTCAACTCAAACCAGATGTATTAATTAGCAATATTGGTATGCCTGATCTTGACGGCTATACTCTATTACAATAGATACAAGCATCGAATTTAAAGCCGACAATTGCTGCTATTGCCGTCACTGCTTACGCCAGTGAACACAACAAAAAACAAGCTTACCGCGCTGGATTTCAACGTTATATTGCCAAACCCATCGAGTGAGACAAACTGCTAATAGTTGTTGCCAACCTCATCCAGGAAATCAAATAGTCGCCTTAGTTGGTGATGGAATCGAGTATACACTCAGTACAAGGATAATGCTGATTAAGGAATCAACATCCGCTGGCTTCACCAAGCAAAAATTTACACCTTGTTGGTAAGCCAATACAATATCTTCATCTAAAGCAGTACCAGTCAAGATCACTATAGGTAGATGTTGAAATTGGAGTTGTGCCTGTACCGATTGCACAAGCTGGATCCCTGACTTTCTAGGTAGCCTTAAATCTCTCAAAAGTAGGCTGGGCAGAGGATTAGTAAATCGATCTTCATAGGGAATCTGCCCCAGTAAATAGCGAACAGCATCTTCCATTGTGGTGACGACCCACAATTTGGGCAGTTTCTCCAACTTAGAACGCTGTAGGGCCCGTTTGAGAAGTAGTACATAGGGAGGGTCATCCTCAACATATAAGACAGTTTTGGAATCAACATCTTCCATCTGTAAGAACCTTAATTGAGCAAAAACAGGGTGTGGGGCAGGGGAAGATGGGGGCTTAACTAGTACAGTACGGCATAAATAAACCAACCATTCCAAATCGCTGAAAAGCCCACACCGTATACATTTTGAATTTTGTTAGCGCAGCCGGCTGGAAGCACTATTTTGTTAGCTTAGCTCTTCTGATAGAAGCATTTTCAATTCACGGCGGTACTAGACACCCAAAATGCTTGTATTTCTTAGCCTGTAAGAGTTGTCACTGATGTAATGAGAACTAAAACTATCAGATATGACAGGCTGATGGGCGCACTATTACTATCTTATAAGAAAATAGGCTGGAGACTCTGGAATCAACTGCTAAAAACCCAAAAACTTTTGAAGGTTCGATATCTTTTAACCCGGAAATATATGCATCATATTTCCGCAAAGTAAGGTAAGTGAGGTGTTCACATCAAGCGTGATTTTATGAGAATATGTTGATGATTCTTTAGTTAAAGACGGTGATATCTTTGTACAGTTGTAAGCAAAATTTAATCAATGCCTATCAGCAGTTAAAATTGGTCTTAGAATTTATTTGCTTGGAATCTGATGAATTAACCAATTGCGGTATTTATTATGCAAGGCAATTATAATTTTAAGTTAGGAAAGATTTTGGATAGATTTGATTTAATTACTGAAGAATACAAAAACCATAAATATTCTCAAGCTTTATATCCACAAGCAGCAGAACAGGTTTTGATTTCTGTAGCTGAAACATTTAATTTATTTAAGACTTTAAACAAGAAATACAAACAAGGAGAATTAACAGATATCTCAAAATTACCAAAATACCAAAAGACTGTATATGCGCTAGTGAAATATTCCACGCCAGTATTAAAACTCATTAATGGCAGAACTAGATTTTCTCTGGTGTCCATGGTCAAACTTTGGTTTGGGATTAAAGCTTTTTGGCTAAGTATGCCTTCTAACCTAGATCTTAATGACACTAATGGTTTCAAACCCCTACCTACCTAAATTTATGGGGTTCTCCCCCTGCGTCCTTATACCTTTAAGAGTCCGCTTTTGGGCTACTTAATAATCCCTGTACCTTTGTCTCAGAAGTGTCAAAATTAGTTCCTGGTTTCAATTGAGTCGAACTCAGGTGAAATTACATTAGACCTCTTGCAGAATTAATTTTATGTTAAAATAAGGGTTTACCTTTTTTTTAGCCAAAGGTTAGAGTTACATGGTTATGTTTGAATTAGTGATCGCAAAGAACACCAAAAATATCTAAAATCTAAAACCCTCTATCATACCACAGAAAGAATTTTCCAAGAGGTCTATTACAGATACGGATAAATGAATACTAATGCTGACACCCCAATAATTCCTGGATATCAAATTAGGGAACTACTTTATACAGGGTCTAGAACTAGAGTATATCGAGCTATTCAACAGATCGATCAATTGCCAAATTTTGACATCAGAATATCGCAGTTTCAACAAATTATTGCAATTTCGCAACCAATATACCATTAGCGAAAATCTCAATCTTCCTGGTATTATTCAGCCTCTATCATTAGATAGCTATGGTAGTGGTTATATTTTAGTCATAGCAGATCAGGAAGAAATCTCTTTAAGAGAGTACATCAAAACCACTACCCTGCCTTTAGCCGAATTTTTAGCGATCACTATCTAACTAACTAATATTCTCCACCATTTGCACCAAAAGCGGGTGATCCACAAAGACATAAAACCTGCCAACATTCTGATTAACCTACAAACAAAACAAGTCCAACTGATTGATTTTAGTATTGCCTCCCTGTTACCCAAAGAAACCGAAGACATCAAAAATCCTAATGTGTTAGAAGGAACTCTCGCTTATATTTCCCCAGAACAAACCGGGAGGATGAATCGAGGGATAGACTACCGCAGTGATTTTTATTCTCTGGGAGTCACTTTTTATGAATTATTGACAGGAGAGTTACCATTTATCTGTGATCCCCCCATGGAGTTGGTGCATTGTCATCTGGCGCAACTGGCTGGTTACGTATCTGATATCAAACCAGAAATACCACAAGTTATCAGTAAAATTATAAATAAACTCTTGGCAAAAAACGCCTAAGTAGATATCATAGTGCTTTGGGATTAAAGCACTATTTCGAGACTTGTTCGTCTCAACTAAAAGATACAGGCAAAATTACAGATTTTGAAATTGGTCAGAGGGATGTGTGCGATCATTTCTTGATTCCTGAAAAACTCTATGGCCGTGAAGCGGAAGTTCAGAGGTTACTAGATGCCATTGGCGACACGCTCAAAGGCACATCAGAAATGATGCTCGTGGGAGGATTTTCCTGCATTGGTAAAACAGCGGTAGTCAATGAAATTCACAAACCAATTACCCGTCAGCACGGGTATTTTATTAAAGGTAAGTTTGACCAATTTAATCGCAACATTCCCTTTTCTGCCTTTGTGTCAAGTTTTTGTAATTTGATGGGGCAGTTGCTTTCCCAATCCAACACCCAACTACAAACTTGGAAAAGATAAATTCTTGCCGCCTGGGGAGAAAATGTTCAGGTGATCATCGAAGTCATTCCCGAATTGGAACGGATCATTGGAGAACAACCACCAGCACGAGAACTATCAAGCACCGCAGGCCAGAATCAGTTTAACTTATATATTCCAGAAATTTGTTCAAGTCTTCACCATAGCAGATCATCCCCTAGTGATATTTTGAGATGATTTACAGTGGGCAGATTTGGCATTGCTGAAGTTGACACAGTTGTTGATGGGCGAATTACAAACAGAATATTTGCTGCTGATAGGTGCTGACCGGGATAATGAAGTATTTCCAGCACATCCGTTGATGCTAAAACTGCATGAAGTCAGCAAAGCTGGAGCAACACTGAATACCATTAGATTAAAACCTCTATCTGTATCTAGTTTAAATCAGTTTGTGGCAGATACCATTAATTGCGCCATATAATTAGCCCAACTCTTGACGGAATTAGTCCATCGAAAAACTCAAGGCAACCCTTTTTTGCCACGCAGTTTCTTAAAGTATTGTATCAAAAATAACTAACTACCCTTGATGCTCAAACTGGGTATTGGCAATGTGACATCATCCAAGTGCGAGATGCTGCCTTGACGGATGATGTGGTGGAGTTGATGGCGCAACGGTTGCAGAAGCTTCCGGTTGAGACTTAGACGGTGTTAAAACTGGCTGCTTATATTGGTAATCACTTTGATTTGAGTACACTGGCTATTGTCTCTCAACAATCCGAATCTGATGTCGCAACGGCTTTGTGGAAAGCTTTACAGGAAGAATTAGTTTTGCCTAAGAGTGAGTTGTACAAATTCTATCTGGAACAGGAACAGCAACGTGCAAATACTAACACCATAGAAAATGTCACATATCGCTTTCTACACGATCGCGTCCAACAAGCTGCCTATTCTTTAATTCCATCAGATCAGAAGCAACAGACTCATCGCACAATTGGGGAACTGCTATTCAGGCACACTGCCAAAGCAGAGGTAGAAGAAAAAATCTTTCATATTGTCAACCTATTGAATTACGGTGTTGAACTAATTGCCCAGCCCAGCCAACGCGCAGAACTGGCTCAGTTAAATTTACTAGCAGGTAAGGAGCGATCAAAACTGGCTACAGGATATGAGTCTGCCTATGGTTACTTTGATCAGGGAATTCATCTGTTAACTTCAGACTGTTGGCAGAGTCAATACCCGGATTTCTCACAAAAAGATAAAAAAAAGGGGTCAAAGACTGCGAAAATGTAT
>CAJTBH020000159.1:0-10449 GCA_910574055.2 Azolla filiculoides
GTCCTCCTGGTTTCCGTTTTCGTGTCTGGTTCTCTTCTTGTTTCTCTTCTTGTTTCTCTTCTTGTTTGTTCTCCGTTTTTTTGAGGATGTCTCCCGACGGTGGTTTGGATAATGTTATGGTCTCTAAATCTCTACTGACTTTGAGTTTCTCTATTTCTTTTTCCAGTTCTACTACTCTATTTCTTAGGTTCTCTCTACTTTTCCCCTGGTAAATAATGATTCCTACCAGTTGCTCTGTTCCCAAATGATTCCTACCAGTTGCTCTGTTCCCAACTGCTTCAATATCTCTCTGTCTAGTTTTGGTGGCAGCTTCTTTTCCATAACTGCTATATTCTGCCTCACCTATCACACTTGTCAATACCCCACCACCTGAATCCTTACTCTTTTTAAATTAAAAGACTAGCAGTGGCAGGTACAACAAGTTTCCCATGTCGTCTAAATAGCTGGATATGAACTGAACTAGTAATAATGCCCATTGACATTTTTGACAATTGGCAGGAATTAAATATCTTGTGATTTGCTCTATAGTGCTGACGTATTGAGGAGTCCCTTATGATAAATTAATATTTGCTCCTGCACCTGTTCCTCATGCTTTGACTTCGACTAGTAAATATGGATGAGTTCTCCAACATTAGAAACTATCACTAACAGTATTTTTGCGAACTGCAAAATCAAGTTTTCCATTTCCTATAGAAAATTAATTGTGAAACCTGCTCTTGTTGATTAAATCCGAGTGATTCTATCAGATGTTCTACAAGTTTCTTGCTGATGAGAGCTTCATTACTCTCATGTAGTTAGATACCGTGTAAAATTTGATTTCAGTCTATAGTTACCATATTACCAAACAGGAAGAAATATGTGTGAAAACTTTAGGTTTCTTCGGTTAACTCTATTTGTTACTGAAATCAAGGTAGTATTTTCATTTATTTGAAATATAAAAACCGGAGAACTCATAAATTAGGATAATTAATTTTACTGAAAATCCCGAATGGCAGTTGCTTGCTCAGAAAAAACACCAATTAAGATTGCGAATAATTCAAACATTTTGTTTGCGCAAATCAATATTCATAACTATTTTCCCCGTCGGGGTGTAAGTATTTGATGAAGCTAAACTTGAGAGATTTTGTTAGGAATTAGTTTTATGCTTATATTATCGAATAATACTTAATTTCGTAATACTACGTAGATTAGCCTAAATAAATATAATATTACTTACCTTTTTTCTCAATTTTCCAAAAGCGCGATGCTTTGTAGGCTTGACGCGAAGCATATCGTACTTTAGATAAAGTGTAAGTGAGGTATCCTTTGCTTCTCAACTTGCTGCGTAGTCAAGTGAACCAGAATTTAGAATTGCTCACAACTCCCAGCCATCAAACAAAGAAGGAATCAAACGACTTAAACTTCAGGGATATTTTGAAAATTGTAGTCGCCAATTGTGCGTTAGATAAGTTAAAGATGGAAATATCTAAGCAATTTGCATTTTGCATTGCCATTTCCAGTCTTCTGGGGCTGACTGTACCTAAAGTTGAAAGAGTTTTCACCCTTTTGGGCAGTTTGTGTAAGGATTAAATAACTGCTTAGGCGTGATATTTCATCTTGACATTTCGCCAAAATTATCTCAACTTGACTGTTTAGCTTCACAGCTATTCTTTTTTTTGAAATTTCCATGTCAACTCTCGTCATCGTCGAATCTCCAACCAAAGCTCGTACCATTCGCAACTACCTGCCACAAGACTATCGGGTAGAGGCTTCTATGGGTCATGTACGTGACCTTCCACAGTCAGCTAGTGAAATTCCCGCGGCTGTCAAAGGGGAAAAATGGGCGCAGCTTGGGGTGAATATAGAAGCCGACTTTGAAGCGGTGTATGTCGTTCCCAAGGATAAAAAGAAAATTGTCACTCAGCTTAAAGATGCCCTCAAAGGTGTTGATGAATTAATATTGGCAACTGACGAAGATCGGGAAGGTGAAAGCATTAGTTGGCATTTATACCAGTTGCTGAAGCCAAAAATTCCCACAAAGCGAATGGTGTTTCATGAAATTACTCAAGAGGCCATTAAAAAGGCTTTGCAAAACTGCCGTATTATTGATGAGCAGTTAGTTCGCGCTCAAGAAACCCGGAGAATTTTAGATCGATTAGTAGGGTACACCCTATCACCTCTGCTCTGGAAAAAAATTGCTTGGGGTTTATCCGCAGGACGAGTCCAGTCTGTAGCAGTCAGGCTTTTAGTCACGAAGGAACGCCAACGCCGAGCTTTCCATGAAGGTACTTATTGGGATTTAAAAGCTAGCTTACTACAGGAAAAAACCCCCTTTAGAGCCCAATTAGTGACGCTAGGAGGTACCAAAGTAGCGACAGGTAGTGATTTTGATCCCGCCACAGGACAAATTACTGCTGGGCACAATGTGGTGTTGTTAAACAAAGAACAAGCCGTAGAACTCCAGGAACAACTCACGGGTAAAACCTGGAATGTCAACAATATTGAAGAACGTCCAGTTACGCGCAAACCCGCACCACCGTTTACTACCTCGACGCTGCAACAAGAATCTAACCGTAAGTTGTGCCTTTCAGCACGGGATACAATGCGGGTTGCCCAAAATTTGTACGAGCAAGGGTATATTACCTATATGCGTACAGATTCGGTGCATTTGTCAGATCAAGCGATCGCAGCAGCTCGTAGTTGTGTAGAAAAAAAATACGGTAAACAATATCTCAGCCCTCAGCCGAGACAATACACCACCAAGTCCAAAGGCGCACAAGAAGCACACGAAGCTATTCGCCCCGCCGGTAGCACCTTCCGCACGCCCCAAGAAACAGGTTTAGGTGGACGGGAATTTGCAGTATATGACTTAATTTGGAAGCGTACTGTCGCCTCACAAATGCCTGACTCGCGCCAAACCCAAATTACTGTCCAGCTACAAGTTGAAGAAGCTAGTTTTCGTTCTTCTGGAAAACGTATTGATTTCCCAGGCTACCTACGCGCCTACGTAGAAGGTTCCGATGATCCCGAAGCTGCATTAGAAGACCAAGAAGTCATTTTACCACCCCTCAAAGTTGGAGATCATCCTACCTGTACAGAACTGGAAGCAGTGGATCATGAAACTCAACCTCCAGCTAGGTACACCGAAGCTAGTCTAGTTAAAACCTTAGAAAGTGAAGGTATTGGTCGTCCTAGTACCTACGCCAGCATTATTGGCACTATCATCGATAAAGGTTATGCTCACTTGGTGAGTAATGCCTTGATTCCAACTTTCACAGCCTTCGCTGTCACTGATTTATTAGAGAAACATTTCCCCGATATTGTTGATCCCAGTTTTACCTCCAAAATGGAGCAAACTCTAGATGACATTGCTACAGGTGAAGCTAAATGGCTACCTTACCTGAAGAAATTTTATCTGGGAGAAAAAGGTTTAGAAACCCTGGTGAGAGAACGGGAAAGTCAAATTGATGCGACTACAGCCAGAACTGTAGAACTAGAAAATTTAGATGCTAAAGTCCGCATTGGTAAATATGGTCCTTACATTGAAGTAGAAAATGGCGAAGGTGTTGTTACAGCTTCCATTCCCAAAGATCTGACACCCGCAGACCTCGACCCCAAACAGGTAGAAGTTTTACTCAGACAAAAAACCACCGGACCAGACCAGGTGGGAAGGCATCCAGAAACTGGTGAACCAATTTATGTGAAGATTGGCACCTATGGACCTTATGTGCAGTTGGGTGACAAAACTGATGAAAACCCTAAGGCTAAACAAGTGTCTCTTCCCAAAGGTGTCACAGCGGAAAATCTCACTTTAGACATGGCTGTAGGGCTGTTGGCACTACCCCGGACATTGGGAGTTCATCCAGCGACAAATAGTAGAATTCAAGCTAGTTTAGGTCGTTTTGGTCCCTATGTTGTCCATGACCAGGGCAAGGAAGGAAAAGATTACCGTTCTCTCAAAGCAGTTGATAATGTATTGACAATCTCTTTGGAGCGTGCATTGGAATTGTTGGCAGAACCGAAAAAGGGACGTGCTTCTAGCACTAGCAAATCTAAAGCGGCTTTACGGGAATTGGGGACACATCCAGAGGACGATTCACCAATTAATATCTATGATGGACCCTATGGCCCTTACATTAAGCACGGCAAAACTAATGTCAGTCTTCCTGAAGGTCAGACCGTAGAAACAGTAACGCTTTCTGCTGCACTAGAATTACTTCAAGCTAAGGCATCTACAAAATCTACAACACGCAAAACTACTAAATCAACGAGTTCTAAAACTAAGTCAACTACTAAATCATCAATGAGTAGAGCGAAAAAGAAAGAAGCATCAAATTAGGGACAGGGGAAATGGGGAATTATGAAATCTTAAGAATTAAGGAGTATGGCTGTCGCCACGCTGCGGTATCAGGAGGCAGGAGGATAAGAAAGTAATTCCCAATGCCCAATGCCCAATGCCCTGTATCCTCCTATAGCAACATTCAACCGAAACAGCATTACCCTTTCCTTTTAGCTTGTGATAATCTAATAAGTAAGGAAAAACACAAAACTAAATTTTGCAATTGGTTTATTTTCTCCTAAATACAGAAATGTATCAGCCCTGTTAGAAACCAGAAGTGCGACAATACGCCAGTTTCTGCAAAGAAAGTTCAATTAAAATTGAGGTATTATCTCAGGAGCGTTCAGTTCAATGGACTATATAGAAAAGGTACTGGAAAAGCTGAAAGAGTTAGCACGGAAGCTAGTTGAGGCATTGCTGGGGCCAGAATCTGAACCGGAGCCGGAACTGATTCCGATTCCTGTGAACGAACGTTCTCGTCGTCGATAAATATTTAAAGTAATTGGAGTTAACATTGCCTTCTTTAAGTATTTTCGTACTGCACGGGCCAAACCTCAATTTACTAGGACAGCGAGAGCCGGGAATTTACGGTTCTCTAACCCTAGCGGATATTAACGGACTGTTGGAAGCAGAAGGACGGAAGTTAGAGGCGAGAGTTACTGTTTTACAGTCTAATCATGAAGGAGTCTTAGTGGATGCAATTCATGGGTCATTAGGACAACATCAAGGAATTGTAATTAATGCCGGGGCATATACCCATACGAGTGTAGCTCTCAGAGATGCGATCACAGCGGTGAATTTACCAACAGTGGAGGTACATCTAAGTAATATTTATCGGCGAGAAGATTTTCGTCATCATTCTTACATAGCTCCAGTGGTAATTGGTCAAATTAGTGGCTTTGGTATGCAAAGTTATTTGTTAGGCTTACAAGCATTGATACATCATCTGAAAAAGGACGAAGTTTAACAGTTTGTTGTGGATTTTGATTTTTGGAGCAAATAGATAAAATATTCCAAAATCTAATAAATCTAAAATTATATGCGTTATTCTCTCGTAAGTCGAGTTAGAGGTATTTTCCTGGGAGCATTTCTAGGGGAGAGTTTAGCTACTCACAATCGTTGTGATTTAGGTGCAATGACGATTTTGGGTGTACAAAGTTTAATTGAGTACGGTAGATTAGATGTAGATGATTGGTTAAAGCGTTACCAACAAGCTGCCGTTGATTTAAATATTACTCATATTGCTTGGGGGAAAATAATTTTAGCCACTTTACCAGTGGTAATTTTTTTTCACGAAGACACTATTAAACTTAAAAAAAATTTGCTGCAAGTATTACAAATTTGGGATACTAACCCAGTGATGACAGATGCAGCTTTAGTAATAGGATATGTGATCGCTCAATCTTTGACAGAAAAACTTGACCCCATTACCCTTATTCCCCAAACAATTTCTTTTCTAGGAAAAACTACAACTTCAATACCACAAACTTTATTAAAAGTAAATAGTTTATTAGCCCAAGATGCCGGATTAGAACAGGTGCGGGGCGAATTGACCAAGCAAGAGGAACTAAGTAGTAATATTGCATTAGCTATTTATTGTTTTTTGAGTACATTGGAAGACTTCCGACTGACAGTTTTGCGAGTTAATAATCATACTCGGAAGCAAGAATATTGGTGTTTAGGCTCACAATCTAGAAGTGCAATTACTGGTGCCTTATCAGGGGCATATAATACTGCAGTCGGCATACCTGTTAATTGGCAGGTTTTATTCCCAGCTACTAACTCAGCCCCATGGGGACTGAAAAACTTTTCTCAGATGTTAGAATTAGCAAATACACTGGTAGAGGTTTGGTCAGGTGTGTATACTGTTACTCCCAATACTCAGGAATTAACAAAACCAGGATACGGCATGAATGGGAACCTACTTTCAATCTATGCTGCACCAAGTGTCATTCGCCCACGCTAAAAAATCAATAATATCCAAAGCAGAAGGCAGAAAAGAAGGGAGCATACCAATTTTGCAAAAATATCATACATAAATTGTCATTTTGTTAGTGCAGCACTTCATACCGTGCGGGAAGCAAGCTAGAGCATGACAGTAAACTTACATATTTGGGATGCTCCCAAAAAAAAGAGGTTGTTGGGCAACTTTACTTTTAATTACATACTTTGGTTTTTTGCGCCTTTCCACTTACACTTTCAAACAAACTCTTTGAATAAGTAGTGGTGCAAAATAAATTTTGCATTTAGAGGAAGAAACAGGAAACTCTTAACAGGGAACAGATACAGCAGGAGTCAGGAGTCAGGAGTAAAACTCTCTTGCTGTCTAGGTTTTAACTTAGATTCTGTACCTCATTGATCTGCTATCTGCTGTAAGCAATACGGAGATTTCTGTTTTTCCCAAAAATGTTTGATTAATTTCGCCCAGGTACTTATTGTCTAGGAAAACATTACTGTTGTGTGTATGCCTTGACTAAAAACTTGTTGATCTACTGAATTTAGCATTTTGTATCGGAACTACAGCCAGAAGTAATGAAAACGCAGCAATTTTGGCAGTCCTTGACCCAGCAATTGAGGCAATGGCGGCGACAGTACAAAGTGTTATACCGTCAAGTAAAGAGGCTTGGTTCGGTGAGTAATTCCAAGAGTGGAACTGGCAACAAAAAAGTTTTCAGGAATATTTTCAGAACTATTTTCAAGAATCTACTTCTGTATTTATTACCGACTACTGATCAAGGTGGACACCGACAAGCAAGAAAAGCACCTCAATCAACTGCAAAATCTTTCAAAACTCATCATGGCTTTCATGCAGTAGTTTTCAGTTGGTTACATGAAAAGCGTTCTGCTGTAATTTTGTTTATGGCTGTGGTATCTATTACTGGTGTAATGGGGCATGAATTATACAATCAACCCCAGATGAAAATTGGCACTATTGCACCACAAACATTTATTGCTCCATATACTGCAAGTATCGAAAATAGACAACAAACTGAAGCTGATCGCAAAGTAGCAAAAACAAATACACACGCTATATTGATGATTAATACCCGAAAAAATGAGCAAATTAACGAACATTTACGACAAATTCTCGAAGATGGGAATGAACTTCGTGGTGTTGCTGGGTCTTTTCCTTTTTTCGATGTTTCAATTTTGTCTGTTCCTAACCAGCGATACCTCCGTTCTTGTTTGGAATCCGAATGGCAACGGCTAAAAGTGGCTTTAGCAAATTATCAGAAACAAAATAATAAATTGTTGATGCCTAAATCAAGAACAGCAGATAGACTGGTGTTTTCTAGACCTATGCCTAGTCCGTTGTTGCCTCTATCTACACCTGCAATTAAAGAGGAAAGTAAGATTAGTAAACCTGATTTTGATCAAGCCTTAGCAGAATTAGGTGCTTATAGTATCACTGCCCCAAACAAGAATTTCTCTTTACTGATTACCCAAATATCCCAAATCAGACAAGGATATGTTCAAGCAACTGCCAAACTTTTACAGATAGAGACTCAAAGAAAACAAGCAGTATATGCGGCAACTCTGCTTTTGGATTTGTCAGATGAAGATTGGATAAAAACACAAATGGGAATCCATGAAAGTGCAGAAAGGATTCTTACTCAAGGCATAGCGCCAGGAGTACCATTCAGTATTTTGCAGGATGCGGTGAGTTTACAAGTGCAAAAGTCTGTACCTGATGAAGCTGAATCCTTAGCAACTAAGGTTTTATTGGCTGTGCTGCGGCCGAATCTCCAGCAAGATGAAGAAAAAACCAAACAACAGGCAGAAATAGCCGCAGATCAAGTTCCAACTGTGATGGAAAAAGTCCGTCAAGGACAAGTAATTGTTAACAAAGGAGAACGGATTACAGAATGGAAATCTGATGTCTTAGAGTATTATCATTTGATTCGTCGAGAACTAAATTGGCTGGCTTTGATAGGGGTAACAGGCTTGGTTAGCGCAGCCCTTGGGGTTTTTGCTTGGGTAGACCGGCGGCTTGGTAATCATTTGCGAGAACGCGATCGCTTGTTGATATTACTGCTAACTCTAAGTATCCCTAGTGTTCTAGCGATGGGTGTACCCTACACTACCTGGAGCGCCATCGGGTTATTGTTGGGGAGTTTCTACGGCTCGAATTTAAGTGTAACAGTTGTGCTACTATTATCATTAATACTACCAGTCAGTATAGGCATTAGTAAGATTGTTCTTTTAGCTGGTGCTGCGGGAGGAATTTTGAGCAGTTATTTAGCACAGAGGTTCAAATCCCGCGAAGAACTGGCGTTATTAGGTATTGTGATTGCCTTGACTCAAGGGAGTATTTATTTAGTTTTAAATATACTTATTGGTGCAGCATTTGGTTCAGGATGGTATATCGTCCTCCAAGACTCTCTGTTGTTTGCTTTATCTGGTTTGGCTTGGAGTATTATTGCTTTAGGCTTAAGTCCTTATTTAGAAAAACTATTTGATCTCGTCACTCCCATCCGCTTGGCAGAATTGGCTAACCCTAACCGCCCTTTGTTAAAGCGACTCGCTACTGAAACTCCAGGAACTTTTCAACATACTTTGTTTGTAGCGACTCTAGCGGAAGCGGCGGCTAAAAAACTGCGCTGTAATGTTGAATTAGTAAGGGCTGGGACGCTTTACCATGATATTGGTAAAATGCATGACCCTCTGGGATTTATTGAAAATCAAATGGGGAGTCCGAATAAACATGAGACGGAAATTAAAGACCCTTGGCAGAGTGCGACAATTATTAAAAAGCACGTGACTGAAGGTTTGGTGATGGCTAAGAAACACAGTTTACCGACAGTAATTCAAGCTTTTATTCCTGAACATCAGGGGACAATGGCGATCACATATTTTTATCACCAAGCCCAAGAAATGGCTAAGGATAATCCTAGTATAATTGTCAACAAAGCCGACTTTTGTTATGATGGTCCTATTCCTCAATCTAGAGAAACAGGAATTGTCATGTTAGCTGACTCCTGTGAAGCTGCGTTGCGAAGTCTCAAAGATGCGACTCCAGAACAAGCATTAAATATGTTGAATAATATTATCCGTGGCAAATGGCAAGATGAGCAATTAATAGATTCAGGATTGACAAAGGAAGAAATGTCGAAAGTTGCTCAAATATTTGTGGATGTTTGGCAGCAATTTCATCATAAACGCATTGCTTATCCAAAATTAAAAGCTAGTAGTGAAAAATCGGGTAATGATTAATAGACGACTATAGATAGATCACTTTTTTGGGCCTTCATTTGACTGACCGAAAAAAGGTTGTAGGGAAGCTAGCACAGTGAACAGGTGACCCAACTTGTAGGTGCAGTTTGCGTGGCTTCCCCCAGGGTTGAGGAATGTAGGCTCATTGCAAGCTTTCATTAAAACAAAACATAATTTATGAGATATGATACATAAGTCATAAAATAATTCGTATGCATCAATTAAATTCGTTTGACTCAGAAAACAGCTTGGTAGACAATATAGGTTTACTTTCTCATAAGAAGTTATCAACTAATGTACTTACTAACCAGTACTCGATTCATAGATGGTACAACTTTGTTGGTACAACTTTGTAGGTGGTTTTTATTCTGAATTTGTACGTTTTTATATACAAGAAGCAAAACTAAATTGTGATTATGTTGTAATTGATACTTTCTCTGGGCTTGGTACTACACTCGTTGAGTCCAACTTTCGAAATCTATTCTCAATAGGTTCTGAAGCCCATCCTTTTTTTCATGAGATATCACAAGCTAAAATATTTCTCCCATCCAATATACAAGAAGTAAAATTTTTAGAATATCTATTACTATCAATTCAACCTTACACTGGAAGTTTACAAGAAATATGGTCTGAAGATGCTCTAATTTTTTTAATGTAAGGATTCAGGTCTAAGGTAGAGGGATTAAAGAAGGTGTATGGAAAGCAGAGTGAACTATGGCTTTCATAGGTTGGTCAAAAAACTCAATTAGAGAAAGTGCCTGACGGCGACAAGTTTTTATAACGGTCAACAAATTCGCAGGATGTTGGAATAGGTCCAGAGAAAGAGAACGACCACAGACTTTTCGTTGTGTCAGTGCTAAACCCAGGGCGAACGCATGTAATTATGGTACATATATACTAAGGAACGAGAAAGGTAG
>CAJTBH020000160.1:0-15132 GCA_910574055.2 Azolla filiculoides
GATAAAGCTTTCCATATCCGATTTATTTAATACCGATGTACTATATTTCACCCATGGCCTGTGCCAGTTGCCTAAGTCCTGTCTGTTTTAAGTTCGGGGGAGATAAGTCCACTTTTTTGACTTGCCGATGATAGGTACTATAACCAAATTCTATCCCTGTTAGAACCTTAAGGTCATTCTCTGCGTCCTGGAATGACTCCTTGGCTGCAAGTGACAAAAAGCACTCTCCAACCAATGGGCTAAATCGCCTATACGGTTCTCTCCCCAAAGGAGATGCTTGTTTGTTAGTGACTTTAATCTTACCAATGCAACTCCTTATTGTCCGTGTTTTACCTTTGTTGTGACAGTCTTTTCTCCGACAAAAAAAAGGCGCTTTTCGGACTGACATGTTCTAAAACCTGGTCGCCTACAGATGTTTCGATGCCTTCAAATGTTTGGATTTTCTCGGGTTGGGTATTTTTATAAAGGATTTTGACTATCTCTTTGATGTGAGCTTCTAAAAGTTTTTTATCTTCTGCTGTCATTGTTTTAAACCATACTCTCTGATCCCCACAATTTTCTCAGTTATGGACCGCATTTGTATAGTCCCCCCTTAATTCGCGATGATGCCTCGCGAATTATTTATCCTTTCTTTCATCTTCTTCCCAAATTGGGATGCTCCCCTTTCAAGTAAATTCCTACTGCCATTCTAGAAGTCTCAATGGCTTTTACTTGAGGACGTTCTTCCAACAAAAGAGACACTGTAGCTTGTAACTCTTTATGGGCGCTTTTTATAAAACTTGTAGCTAAGTGATTGAACGTATTTAATTGTAAGATATCGTCGTACCCATCAGCATAGTCTACACAGTTTAACCAGAGCAAAATGAATTCCCAGAAAATTTCATGTTTGGCTTTAATTTCAAGCTTAGAATTATCTGGCATTGATGTCGAAGAATGAAACGCATTTATAGGACACAAGCCAAATCCAATAGGAATATCAACTTGCCAAAAACATGAATCAAAGTAGAATGCTCATTTGTAGAGTTGTAGAGTGAGCCAATCTGATGAGAACCAGGTTTAGTATTTCTATAAAACCAGTTTTCAATTGTCTTATCAATATTTGATGGGGATATCCAAGAACAATTAAACTGCTTTGAATATTCTAAAATAGCCAGGCTCAGTCTTGCTGTAGGTAGTACATCTTCCCTACGGAATTTTCCATTTATTGGTTGCAGCCAATCTTCAGTTGGTTTCATATATATATAATTCACCTAATAAACCCTAAACTACTTCATATTACAAAATATTTCTTGTGGTGGTGTTTTAGCAATATGGCCTCAATTATTACAATAATAATACACTACAGATAGAAAAAGATAAAAACGCAAAGACACAAAAAACACTTTGCGTCTTTGTTTCTTAGCGTCTTTGAGCGAAACTCAACAGGGTAAGCTATTTCACTTACCGCATAAATTAAATGATGATAGTGCTTTCAAACAAATTCAAAACAATTTGAATTTTGAATTTTGAACTTTGAATTGTTTATGCACCTTCCCGCAACTTATCCAAAACACTGCGGTCTTCCAAAGTCGAAGTATCCCCCGATACCTGCTGACCTGCGGCTAAATTCCGCAATAAACGGCGCATAATTTTACCAGAACGGGTTTTCGGTAAGGCATCAGTAAACCTAATTTCACCAGGACGTGCGATCGCACCAATTTCTTGAACAACGTGCTTCTTCAGTTCCTTACTCAACTCCTCACTGGCTTGATAAGTACCCTCTAAGGTCACAAAAGCTATAACTATCTCACCCTTTAACTCATCAGGTTTACCTACCACCGCAGCCTCAGCCACCGCTGGATGAGATACCAACGCAGATTCTAATTCCATCGTTCCCAGGCGGTGTCCAGAGACATTCAGCACATCATCCACACGCCCCATCACCCAGAAATAGCCATGCTCATCCTTTCTTGCACCATCACCAGCAAAGTACGTATAGTTACCATCTTTGGGGGGAATATGTTCCCAATAAGTCCGACGAAAGCGATCAGGATCACCGTAAACAGTCCGCATCATTCCCGGCCAAGGATGACGAACCGCTAAATAACCACCTTCATTTTCTGGGACAGAATTACCTTCTAAATCCACGATATCTGCAATAATCCCAGGGAAAGGCAAAGTCGCTGAACCTGGTTTAGTGGGAATTGCACCAGGTAAGGGTGTAATCATAATACCACCAGTTTCCGTTTGCCACCAAGTATCAACAATAGGGCAGCGTTCACCACCAATGATTTTGTGATACCACATCCAAGCTTCTGGGTTAATAGGTTCACCGACACTTCCCAGTAAACGTAAGGAAGAAAGATTGCGTTTTCTCGGATGGTGTTCACCCATCTTAATAAAGGCGCGGATGGCTGTCGGTGCGGTATAAAAGATAGTTATGCCGTATTTTTCAATTATATCCCAGAAGCAACCAGGATTAGAACCACGGGGCGCACCTTCATACATAATAGTGGTTGTACCATTGGAAAGGGGTCCATAAACAATATAGCTATGTCCTGTAATCCAACCTACATCAGCAGTAGACCAATATACATCTGTGTCCTGGAGGTCAAAAATCCATTTTGTGGTAATATGGCTGTATAAGTTATAACCACCAGTTGTATGGACAACACCCTTGGGTTTACCAGTACTGCCAGAAGTATAAAGGACAAACAGCATATCTTCGCTGTCCATTGGTTCGGCGGGACAATCTGCGGAGACACCTTTTTGTAAATCATGCCACCAGTGATCCCGTCCTGGTTCCATCTGGGTTTTTTGACCTGTGCGTTTTACCACCAGCACATCTGTGACGCTGGGAACTGCGTTATCAGCTAAGGCTTTATCTACCTGTTCTTTCAGGGGAACGATCGCATCTTTACGCCAACCACCATCTGCTGTTACTACTAATTTAGCCTCAGCATCGTTAAGGCGATCGCGCAAAGCCTCCGCACTAAACCCACCAAAGACAACGCTATGGGGTGCGCCAATTCTCGCACAGGCTAACATCGCAATAGCAGCTTCGGGAATCATCGGCATATAAATACCAATGCGATCACCTTTTTTGAACCCCAACTGTTTCAGTACATTGGCAAACTGGCAAACTTCTCGATGCAATTGGGAGTATGTTAGCGTGCGGGAATCTCCCGGTTCACCTTCCCAAATCAAAGCAGCCTTATTTTTCCGCCAAGTAGTCAGATGTCTGTCAAGACAATTGTAAGAGATATTAATCTTACCACCCACAAACCACTTCGCAAAAGGAGGTTGCCAATCTAGCACAATATCCCATTTTTGAAACCAATCTAACTCCGTTTCCGCTAATTTTGCCCAAAAAGCCTGTGGATCAGCCTTAGCTTGATCATAAATCCGCTGATATTCTTCCAGACTTTTGATATTAGCCTGTTGCGAAAAATTACTAGAGGGATGAAAAAGTCGGTTTTCCTGTAGGATAGATTCTATAGTCGGTTGAAACATGATGATCTATGTAAACGATATAGTGACTGAGAACTATTTTTAATGGAGTTGTGTCAAGTAGTATTTAGATTTTCGTTAAGCTGGATGAAAATCTTTAATTTATTCAGTTGACACAAGTCAAAACTAAACCAAAATGAGTAGATTAAGACAGATTAAAGCTCAAGATAATAAGCTGTGGCCCATTTAAATTGTATAATTTTGAGCCTAAAATCCTTCTATAACCTAGTTCGGGTTAAAAAACTAGATGCGTGACAGTTTATTAAGTATGATTGAGGAAATGACAAATGGTGCATCTTGTACCTTGCTAAAGGGTAATATAACAGTGTACTGCTTAGTTAATAGGTATTTTGCACCAACTAACTGGGTAAAAACCTGGGTCGTCATATACTGAAAGTCTCGCTATCACAAGACTTGGGAGTAATTGCCAATAGCATTTTTTTTTAACCAAATTTAAACACTAAACCATGAATCATATATACAACTTAAAAGGGTATAAAATTTACAGCAAATAGTTAGTTACTGAAAAGTAGGGCGTAGTTTGCAAGCAAAAGAAATTAAGCATAAACTAAAGTTGCTCATTGAGCAAGCCTCGGCAATAGATCCTCAGTTATCAAAAAGATTAGATGAGATCAATCGGTGGGTCAAATATATTCGGCCTGGTTCCCTGACTGCTAAACCATTTGTCCTTGCTTTTCTTCTTGAGGTGATTACCGACTCTACAATTTGGCTGATAATTCAATCCTTACCTTCAGAAGCAGCACGACAAGCAAAATTCAACCAGATGACCCCAAATGAGAGGTATTGGTATAGCTATCTATTTCCTAAGTGGATAAACTCAACAGATGCCAAATTTTATATTTGGAAGAAAAAAATGATGGCGGGAGAGTTTAATCAGTTTGATGGTGATATCATTAAATCAATAGCTCAAGATATTGTGCGTCGTGAAGGGAACATTTGGCAGCGTTATATTGCCGACCTTTCTATGGCAACAGATTTAATAGTTAGTAATCATCAACAAAAACCACTCTGTATTCAAGTTACCAGTGTCAGCGAAGAGTTCCATGAGCAAAAGTATGAAAAGTGGCAAAATGCACTGCAATTGTGGCAAATAGAGAGAGGATTGTTCTTAAGTTACAATCCTGGGGAGAGTGACTTTATCAACCAATTAGTCAATGTGGCACTGTATAACAGTGACCATCTTGATCAAGGGAACTATCTAAATTTTTCCTGATATCAAATTTTTGATATCCAATATCTGAGTCCTAGCCTAAATTGTTACCTGCTTACAACAGCATTTATGGTTAACCAACAAGAAATGAACAGCATTACTCAAGTAGATGAATTTGCTGAAATTTTAGCAGCAGCCCGTAGAATGCAGCAAGACTGGCTAGAATATGGGCTAAATTTTGTTCACCTTTATGTTGAAGATGTAGATGGAGATTGGTTAGAAACGTGGGGAAATGATGAAATATTAGGTAATTCTCTATTAGATTCTATAAAAGAATTTCTGGTCAGTAATGACAATGTTGCTGTAAAAATTAGGTATGGCTTGGGAGATAGACCACTGTTTGATTTAGCAATAAATTTGGAAGAATGCTTGAGGATTACTAGAGAAGATGAAAAAACATCTGCTGTCAGAGATATTTTAGCTCGTCATCTTCTTGCTTGCGATATCGAATTGCTTGATTTAGCAAATAGTTTAGTAGAAAAGCTGATGTAAGTAAAAAGCAGAAGATAGAAGGGAAGAAAGCAAACTTTAGCTTTTTCAACTTTTGTCACTGGATAGTTATTTTCACCATGCTGCACTAGTAGTCTGTCAACCCAAGAAATGACGGGTGAAGGTAAGCAGGGGAAGAATAGAAATTTTTTTCCTATCATCACCCTTAAAATGTCTTTGACAGACTACTAGTAAAAAACGGTAAATTATTCAGTAGAGACGTTGCACGCAACGTCTCTACACATTCTCGTAGATTTTTATCAAAAAAAAGCACCTGCTAAGCTGGTTAGGACATCAACAAGATGATAAATCTTAGAGGATGTTTGAAAAGAGGATGTTTGAAAAGAGGATGTTTGAAAAGTTGGAAAAGGTATAATTTGTTATTCTGTATCCCTTCGTTTCACTGCGTGAATGCGAAGCGTGCCGGAGGCTCTAGAATCTAGGGTCTGAGCGATTAATCTGACTGCTTCACTGCGCTGCGCTACGTACCCTGCGGAAAGCAAGCTACAGCATGACCTTTCAAACACCCTCTTACACACAAACAGACTTGCACTATTTCACCTAATCTAGAAGTCTTTAAGGAACAAGAACACCTCTGAGTTCCTGCACGTGCTGTTGATAAACAAACCAGGTTTGATTAGTACCAATGTCATCTTGACAGGGAAGTGGTTTTTCAAGTATCACTTCCCAATAATCTCTCAACTTTTCAGTGTTACCTCTAGGAGGTGTAGGTGTAGTCTGAATTACTCTTCTAAGAGAAGAAATAGAAAATTTATTACCACACTACAGCCAGAGACAAGAGTAATTTCTGACTACCTAATCTAATTCTCATTTTGATTTTATTTAAGTCTCGTGAGTTTTACCTGAGAGTTTAGTAACATTATTTTTGCACGAATTACCTGATATTGATATCTAATGCTGCATCATTGCTATGAAATGCAATCATGCACCAAACAGCAGAGGATCTATCTGTACAAGGTAGACCTGTTTGAGTTATGGTGTGTGTCATAAGCGAAGCTTACAGCAGTTTGTGATCGCACCCTTAGCCCCTAAAGAGTTAATTTTTTCTTCCTCTTTAAAAACCTGGAGACATTGAGCACATCTTTTCTTTTTCTAATTTATAGCCCATAGAAATCCTCATTCAGAATTTGTCCAATGGAAAAAGGACAAGTTATAGGATACTCACTGTCTTCCGATACACGAACCCCAAATTTAGCTAGTTTACCCTCCTTAATTGCCACTTGACGGGCATCGGGATAGGCTTTTTCTACAGCTTCCATCAAAAAACTTTTTAGAGATGGGGTATCGGCCAAATTGTCGAGAACCCGTTGACGATGTTCAATAACTGAACTGTACCAACTTCCCTTCATTGAATCGGGTACATCATGCTGAATCTTGAACTTGAGTAAGTGAGTCAAGAAAATGTTCAGATTGCTTCTGAGGGTATTCTTCTCGGATTTACCCAAATTAACTAACTCCTCAATTAAATGCTCAATATCCAGCGACTCAAATTCATGATTTTGTAACTGCTGAATCGTTTGCTCAATCCATAATTGCAAATGGCTATGATATAGCGTATTAGTCATCTTTGAAGTTTACTCCTAATTCAACTAATTAGCCCCACACTAACAGTCTCTAGTTTACGAGCATTTAGATTGGTTCTTGGGTAAGACAACCTCTTTGAAATCTCATGGTTTTGGGAATTAGAAACCACCCTATAGTTTACCTGACGCAAAAACAGAAGTAGAAGCGTTGACATTGAGTTTTAGATATGCATTCATAGAATTGATAAGGAATAACTATTTAATAAAAATCCTAGAAGCTTAAAGAAACAGTTGATTCCTCTCTGCATCTCTGTGTGAGAAAACATTCTGAGAGTTGAGATTCTTCCTAAGAAGAATGTAATATTTGCGGTTGAGTAAACATGATAGATAAATATCATATTTTATTTTGTGTTACCCAAAGCAAATTTCTATGGTAAATACACTGCTGACTAAAAAAGTAGAGGCTATTGTTTTTGATGCTCCTGTATATCTATTTTATGCAGCTAATGAAGGCGTAAAGTAGAAGTTGTTGGTACTATCTTCCGTGAAGAAAACTACGGCAGAGTTCTACCGAACGAAAGCCCCGCCAGAAAAAGAATCAACAGTGCCTTACTCAGTTTGCGAGAAAATGTTACTTATCAAGCTTTGTATGATAGGTTGTTTGAGGCGAAAAAACCTTAAAGATTCAAAATTCAAAATTCAAAATTGGGTAATGGGTAACAGGTAGTTGGTAAGTGCTACCCAGTCCCCACCCCCTAATCTTTCGCCAGTTGGGCTTTAACCTGTTGCCAAAGTGCATCTAATTCTTCCAAGCTATACTCTGTCAGGGGGCGATTAATTACATCTTCCATTTTTTGTAATCGTTGAATAAATCGCTGACTCGTACCTTGCAAACCTGCACTCGGATCAAGATTATGCCATCTAGCAACTTGAATAATTGCAAATAGTAAATCACCTAATTCTGATTCTTGTCTTTCCGGTGTTTCCTCAGTTAAAGCCTGTTGAAATTCCCCTAATTCTTCGTGAAACTTTCCCCAAACTTCATCAACATTGTTCCACTCAAACCCAACACTAGCAGCCTTTTGAGAAATCTTCATTGCTGCATTTAAAGGTGGAAGACTACGCCGATAACGACTAAGTTTATCACTCAGTTTTTGCGTTGCTGGTGTTTCTCCTTTTTCTGCGGCTTTAATAGTTTCCCAATTTTGACGCACCTCCTCCATATTTGCCACTGTCACATCACTAAAAACATGAGGATGACGACGAATCAATTTTTGAGAAATACCTTCAGCGATTTGTTGCAAAGAAAAATCACCGGCTTCACTGGCAATTTGTGCTTGTAATACTACCTGTAATAATAAATCACCTAATTCTTCTGCGATCGCTCTTTTATCTCCTGTTTGAATAGCATCAACCACCTCATAAGCCTCCTCAATCACATAGGCCGTCAGACTTTCCCGCGTTTGTGCCAAATCCCAAGGACAACCACCTTCAGGCGATCGCAATTTTGCCACTACATCAATTAATTCTTGTAAAGCCACCAAAGTTTGATTATCTGCCATAAAACTTCCACCTACCTCCGGGTTTACCTCTGGGTACCTCTGGGTTTTCTCACCGCCTTGACACCCCTTATCGGTTTACGCTTCTTAATTTTGCCATGGTTCAGCAACCCTTGAATCCCCTGCTTTTGGAAACGTTTATAAGCCGAATTAGTCCAATCGCTGAGAGAATGACTCATAGCACCGAGTTCAAACCCCACAAACAGAGCAAAAAATTCCCCATAATATATAGATATAGTCCGCCCCACAATCCTCCAAACATCCCCCCAGTTGAAAGCCACATTACCCAACTTAGCGAAAACTACCAAAACCAAAATCGCCACAACCGCCAAAAAAGTCGTGAGATAAACCACCCGCAGAGTCGTACCAATAATTGGCCCATGGGACAAAAAAGACCGATGACGCAGACTTTTTTGATAAGGCAGCCAAATCCAACGCAAAAACCCCCAACGCTGAAACTGACGGGAGTAAATATCTAAATCTGGGCCAAACATAAACCCACCAAACATAAACCCACCCGCCACCAACAAAGTCACATTACTACTGCGAGTGGACACCAAAGTCACACCCGTCACCATAGGCAAAGACCAGATAGTAATGCGATCATGCGTTTGACCAGAAGGCATCTTGGAAAATTAAAAATAAAAAATAATTAAAGATTCAATACTCAGTAAGTATAACCGACAACCTAGCTCATGCCCGCAAAAAAAAATTTCCCCAAACCCCTTGCACAATTTAAAAAGAGTATGCTATATTAATTAAGTGATGAGAAGGGGCGGTTAGCTCAGTTGGTAGAGCGCCTGCCTTACAAGCAGGATGTCATCAGTTCGAGTCTGGTACTGCCCATTTAAAATAAATTTTCTGCCATAGCAGTTCACACTTAATTTGTGGGCTGCTACAAACTTTTTAGGGTAAATTGTAAACCAAAATTTTCTAAACAAAGCTTTTAGATTTGACAAATACTAGAGGCGCTATTGCGTTGGTAATCATCGGTAATCATCAAAAATTTAATTTGTAAATTCTCACTATATATAATAAAGTCCATTCCATTCCAGATAACCAACTCTTATATAGAGTATTTACTATGCTCTGTCAAGTCCTATTGACATTTTGTAACAATTTTGTTAAAGTAGTTTACATAAAGAAACAAACGAAGGAAAAACATTATGTATACCACCACCAACGAAGAAGGCATCCTCAACAACTACGCAACCGAACCAAAACTGTACTACGCTGAATATCCTTCACCTGAACAACAAAGCCGCTACCTTTTTCAAGGTGCAGTGGCAGCTTTATTCGTGACATTTACACTTTTAATCGCGTTGGGTGTTAGCTAAGATGTTTTAAATCTTTTCAGCTTCGGTATTGGAATCTAATCGTCATTCTTATTTCTCCTAATCAACCTCGGTCAGTTTCACCGGGGTTTTTTATTGCTTAATCACCGTATATTAAGCTAAAACTAGTAAATCTAAACTCCTAAAGATTATTAAAGCCCCTATGCAAAGCACAAAAATAAATCTTATTGACTCAATCAGCAGGGCATACACAAAATATTTTTGTCATACTGAGAAACATGTAGCCTAGGGAAGTATCTCAGCGATTCTCCATTTTGCTGACGCTACATTCAGAATGAAAGTTTTTTGGTCAAAGTGCGTAAATCCTCTTGCAATGACCTTTTTTGAATGTTTAATTCCCCAAAAGGGTTGAAATTGTCTAATTAATTCTGTTAAATAACTTATCTAAAGTTGCTATATATACAGCACTTTACATATAAAATGAACACATATAAATATCTAAAATGCTTATAGAGTAAGGGTTATAGGGTTTAATATTGTACCAAACCGTTGAGCAAAGTGCTGTAAAGGTAGAAAAATGCATTTATTTTATAAGCTTAAATTTACTCCTTCTCAGTTAGTAAGTCTGACAGTATTGCTAACATTACTATTATTTATTCCTCAAGTTTGGCTCAATTGGCAAGCATATTATAACTTCAACAATATTGCTAAACAGGAATTTCACCTCCAAAAATTAAGTAATGAAATTACTTATTTGGATGAAGTATTAACCATGTCAGCCCGGATGAATGCGGCTACAGGTAATATTCTTTGGGAAAAAAGATATCGCCAATTTGAACCTAAACTCGATCTGGCAATTAAAGAAGCTATTAAAGTAGGTCCTGAAACATATAAAGATCAGAATCCCCAAAAAATTGATATTGCTAATCAGCAGTTAATTGCCATGGAATATAAATCTTTTGATTTAGTTAATAAAAATCAAAAACAAGCTGCACAAAAAATATTGTCCAGCCGTAAATACGAAACTCAGAAACATATTTATACCGATGGTATTGCTAAAAGGAACAAGAATATATCACTTGCATTGGAACAAAAAGTTGCTGAATATCGCCAAGGAATGATTTGGGCTATTTTAGGTTCTATTTTAAGTTTAACAATACTTATCCCAATATGGATTTTAGTATTACGTCTATTGCAAGAATATTTAAAAGCTAAAAAAAATGCTCAAGCTGCCCTAGAAGAAACTAATTATATGTTAGAAATGCAAGTTGCAACGCGAACGGCAAGCTTAAACCAGAAAAATCTTCAATTACAAAAGACACTACAAGAACTTCAGCAGACTCAAGTACAACTGATTCAAACTGAAAAGATGTCTTCACTAGGTCAGTTAGTTGCTGGTGTTGCTCATGAGATTAATAATCCTGTTAATTTCATTTATGGCAACTTAATTCACGTTAGGGAATACACTCAGAATTTATTAACTTTGATTAACCGATACCGACAAGAAAATTCTAATTACAATCCAGAAATAAATATTTTGATTGAGGAGATAGAATTAGATTTTCTGATTGATGATCTCCCTAAAATATTATCCTCTATGGCAGTTGGTGCTGAACGTATCCGTGAGATTGTCTTAAGTTTACGGAATTTCTCGCGTCTTGATGAAGCAGAAATGAAGCCTGTTAATATTCATGAAGGGCTTGATAGTACACTGTTAATTTTGCAAGATATTATTAAAGGTCAGGAGGAACAGCAGGAAATTTTAATTATTAAAGACTATGGAAATTTACCTCTTGTTGAATGTTATGCAGGAGGATTAAATCAGGTATTTATGAATATAATTGTGAACGCTATTGATGCTTTGCGTCAACAGGAAATAGATTCTTCTAAAGATATTAACAAACACTTCAGTTCAATTATTATTCATACTCAAGTCAGAAATGACGAGAAGGTAATTATCAACATTCAAGATAATGGCATAGGAATAGGAGAAACAGTTAAAAATAAATTGTTTGAACCATTTTTTACTACTAAACCTGTAGGTAAAGGTACTGGATTAGGATTATCTATTAGTTACCAGATTATAGTAGATAAGCATAAAGGAAAGATCGAGTGTATTTCTGAACCTGAAAAAGGAACAGAATTTGTGATTGAGATTCCTATTAGACAGATAAAGCCAGCAAATACATAGCAGACGAAGTAACCTTTAGATTGAAGAAAAGTCAAATTCCTATAGCTTTACCGATAACCTGAGCGATTTTCTGATAAAATCAAAAATCTGACTCCTTTAACATAGATTTCAGTATGAGCAAGGGAACTCTGTTTGACAAAGTTTGGGACTTCCACACCGTTGGGACACTTCCATCAGGACTAACGCAACTATTTATTGGACTTCATCTCATCCATGAAGTTACCAGTCCCCAAGCCTTTGCTATGCTCAAAGAAAGGGGTTTAAAAGTTTTATTTCCACAACGCACAGTAGCGACAGTTGATCATATCGTTCCTACAGAGAATCAAGCCCGTCCCTTTGTGGACAGTATGGCCGAAGAAATGATCCAGGCTTTAGAAAAGAGTTCTCAAGAAAATGACATAACTTTTTACAATATTGGTTCAGGAAATCAAGGTATAGTTCACGTCATTGCCCCGGAACTGGGACTAACTCAACCGGGAATGACCATAGCTTGTGGAGATAGCCATACATCGAGTCATGGTGCCTTTGGTGCGATCGCATTTGGTATTGGTACAAGCCAAGTTCGCGATGTTCTAGCCTCCCAAACCTTAGCATTATCTAAACTCAAAGTCCGCAAAATCGAAGTTAACGGCAACTTAAAACCTGGAGTTTACGCCAAAGATGTAATTTTACACATCATTCGCACATTAGGCGTAAAAGGTGGTGTAGGCTACGCTTACGAATTTGCAGGAACAACCCTTGCAAAAATGAACATGGAAGAACGGATGACCGTTTGCAACATGGCCATAGAAGGTGGTGCAAGATGCGGTTACGTCAACCCCGATCATATTACCTACGACTATTTAAAAAATAGAGACTTCGCCCCTAAAGATGCCAATTGGGAACAAGCCGTTACTTGGTGGGAATCCCTACGGAGTGATGCCGATGCTGAATATGATGATGTAGTACTATTTAATGGCGAATACATTCCCCCCACAATCACATGGGGAATTACACCAGGTCAAGGAATTGGCGTAGATCAAAAAGTTCCCACAGCCGAAGAACTCTTAGAAGAAGACCGCTTTGTAGCCCAAGAAGCATATCGCTACATGGACTTATACCCCGGTCAACCCATCCAAGGAACAAAAATTGACGTTTGCTTCATAGGTAGCTGCACCAACGGACGGATTAGCGACTTACGAGAAGCTGCTAAAATTGCCCAAGGTCGCAAAGTAGCAGAGCATGTGAAAGCTTTCGTTGTTCCCGGTTCAGAGAGAGTCAAAAAAGAAGCCGAAGCCGAAGGACTAGATAAAATATTTCTCGCAGCCGGTTTTGAATGGAGAGAACCAGGATGTTCCATGTGTTTAGCCATGAACCCCGACAAACTCCAAGGTAGACAAATTAGCGCCTCCTCCTCCAACCGCAACTTTAAAGGAAGACAAGGTTCTGCTTCCGGTCGTACCCTACTCATGAGTCCCGCAATGGTAGCTACAGCCGCTATTAAGGGGGAGGTGTCCGACGTGCGCGAATTGCTTTAACCCCATCCCCAACCCCTGCAGCGAGGAGGGGAGTGAAGATACTTTCTTAAGCTCTTCTTCCTTCGTGTTCATTGCGCCTTCGTGGTTTATTTCTTCTTAAAACTATGGTAAGTGAAGTAAAACAAATCTCTGGTAACGCCCTTCCTCTCATTGGTAACGACATCGACACAGACAGAATTATACCCGCCCGCTACCTAAAAGCAGTCACCTTTGATGGCTTAGGAGAAGGCGTATTTATCGACGATAGAAAAGCTTTAAACGGTGAACACCCATTTGACCAAACCGAATATCAAGGGGCAAAAGTCTTAATAGTTAACCGTAACTTTGGCTGTGGTTCATCAAGAGAACATGCGCCCCAAGCCTTAGCCAAATGGGGAATAAAAGCTGTTATTGGTGAAAGTTTTGCGGAAATCTTCTTTGGTAACTGTGTCGCAATGGGGATACCATGCGTAACGGCACCAAGGGAAACAGTTAAACAGCTGCAAGACTTGGTAACAGCCAACCCTCAAGCATATATAACCATAGATGTGGAAAATCTACAAGTGCAAATTGGAGATTTTACCACCCCAGTCGTAATGAGTGAGGGAACAAGAACAGCTTTTCTTTCTGGAACTTGGGACGCTTGCGGACAGTTGGTAGCCAATGCAGAACAGGTAAAAGCAATAGCAGCGCAATTACCTTACATTGGTTGGGGTAAGTTAGCCGCTTAAATAAACAGGTTCTCCTCTTAGAGAAACTTCCCAGACAATATGACAATATTGTCTGGGAAGTTTCTCTAAGAGGATGTTTGAAAAGTTAGAAAAGGTATAATTTATAATTCTGAATGGAGCAAAGCGGAACGTATCCCTTTGGGACACTGCGTGAAGGCGAAGCGTGCCGGAGGCTCTAGAATCTAGGGTTTGAGCAATTAATCTGAGATGCTTGCTTCACTTCGCTGCGCTACCTACCCTGCGGTAACCAAGCTACAGCATGACTTTTCAAAAACCCTCTAAGAGAAGGGCGATCACTAACCAAAGACATTTTGTGATCTTTTAGATTGTGATTAGGTTGAACTTATTGAGTCAGAGATATCTTTAATGATTTAATTATTCTAAACGCATTGAGCCAGTAACTTTGCAATTAAAAGATCATCAGTATCATGGAAAATACCACAATGAGGCAAATCTTTTTCTCTCTAGCAAATTTGTGATGATATTTCTTCAAATATATATTGTTTAGATTGTTATCTATTGTTTAGATTGTTGTATGTTCAAAACAGGAAAATACCCATTAGGTTTACAATTAAAAGTTGTTTCTTCTTTCATATATCTTTTTGAGTTCTATGACATTTTCTAGTTCAGTTTCTTTCTGAAAAAAATCCAGCAAATAAAAAGACAACAATGCTTCTCCCTCTAGTCTTGGAAAAGCAGAACTTTGTGGCATTCTATTATCTAGACTTAGGGGTTTACAATAGCGGGTAATATTACCAATTTCGATTTCTGTTTTCGATTTCTGTCATTTTTATATTTCCTCATTTATATTTCTTAATGTAATGTATTTATATATAAATACATTACATTAAGAAATTTCATCATATCCATAATATACATAGAACCGTTCAAAATAATTCGTTTATCTATATCCCACCTTCGGCACCCTAACTGTACCCTAACTGTCACAGATAGTAGTACATATGAACTAAGGCTCCTGCAAGGAAGAAAAGGCTTAATGAGAATAGTATCATTAAAATGGCAATAGAGTGAGAGAATAAAGTTTTGTAAACAAGATAAAAGAAAAGAAAATTTAATGATTTAAAAATTAAATTAGAACAGAAGAAG
>CAJTBH020000161.1:0-10024 GCA_910574055.2 Azolla filiculoides
CTTCGCTTAAATCTACAACATACTTTTTTGCCATGGTCAACCCCTTTTTTGACTATTTTATCAAAAATAGGGGCTTACCCAGCAACATTGCCTTGGTTGACTACTAGTTCTGAATATGTAGCAAATACAATTAAACTAGCAAAAGTTTCGTGAGGAGTAAGAGAAAAGTTTGATTCACCAATTAGAATCACTTCTGGTTACCGTCCACCGCAGGTAAATAAGAGTGTTAGTGGCGTTAGTAACAGCCAACACATTTACTTTCACGCCCTGGATATGCAGCCCCTGAATGAAGATTTTGGCAAACTTTCGGAAGTGTTAAAAGCTTCTCTATTTACAGGTTTGGGAGATGCTGTATTCATGGGGCGCAATAAAGCATTTTTTCATGGAGATACTAGACCTAGTGGCAGAATTATTTTCCCTTATCAATAGCTCAAAGCTCGAATTAATCAATTAGTACAACAGGGGAAAATACTAGAGCGTGGTTGCTTTTTCCCCTTTTTGTAAAAATAGACTTATTTCGCCACTATCAACGGGTTCTGTATTTAATTTCCCTGGAGAAAAATCGTCAATTTCTGAAGATTTATCTGGCGACAAGTGAGAGTAATTAGTACCTTTGACTTCATTAATTGACGCGCGTTCATGATTACCTAAATCTCCCTTTTTACCGGATGCGGATAATAGGGAAATATCAATTAAAGGTAAGATAATTTTCACCGTTGTTCCATGGTGCAAACCCAAACTCTCCAGAGTGATTTTCCCTCCCATCAGTTCAATTAAATTCCGGGAAATTGCCAATCCTAATCCAGTACCTTCAAATTTACGTGTAGTTGTACCATCCACCATCACAAAAGGACGGAACAGTTTATCTTGTTGCCCAGGATCAATACCTATACCGGTATCTTTTACAGAAATTATAACATGAGATGAGCTGTTATTGTGGTGAATGTCTGTACTAATAACGATGCTACCTTTATCGGTGAATTTAGTAGAGTTACCAATAATATTAATCAGGACTTGTTTAAGTTTTAGCTCATCTGCCCTAACTGGTATCAGTTCATTACCAATTGCACATTTTAGTTGTAGTCCCTTTTGTTGAACATTAACTGATTGTAAATTAATCACGTCTAGTAGTAATTTACGTAATTCTAGAGGTGTCGTAATTACAGAAATTTTACCCGCTTCAATTTTGGAAATATCGAGTAAATCATTAATAATCCCTAATAAGTGAATTGCTGTTTCATCCGCTCGCTGAAGAAACTCTAATTCTTCTTCTCGATCATCACACAAACCATCTCTAACTAAGCGAACACAGTTAATAATAATATTTAGTGGGTTTCTCAATTCATGGGAAGTTGTCGCTAAAAACTGACTTTTAACAAAATTAGCTGATTTAGCTTCTTTCCAGGCTATTTCTAGTTCTTCTGCCCATGCTTTGAGTCGTTCAACCATTTGGTCTAGTGCCTGAGCAAGTTGATTAAATTCCCGGATTTTAAAGTTTCTAGGAATTGGTTGTGCAGCGTGGTGACTGTGAATATTTAAAGCATAGTCTCTGAGTTCTTCTAAAGGACTAGCTAAGTAAGGTGCTAAATATAAAGATACTAACAAACTAGCACCAATTAAACCAGCAGTTAATACTATGAGAATCACTTTGATTTCATTTAAACCCAACAGGGCATCTTTGACACTGGCAACAGCTAAAATAATCCATTTCTGTTGTTTTTGTTGTGTAATCGGATTAGGGATTGCTGTATAACCAACGATTGATTCTTGTCCATTTGGGAAATTAATATTTATGGAGTTATTATTTCCTTGAATGGCATTTTGAATGATGTCTTGTATTTTTTGAATATGTGAAGGATTCTTAAGATTAGTTACGAATTTTTCCCGTGATAAATTAGCCAAGATAGTACCATCTTGAGCAATTACTACCAAGTAACCAATCAGTGAACCTTGCTTATGTTTAATTTGTTGATGTAATGTAGTTTTGATAGTTAAGGTATACGCTAAATTTCCTCGTTGACTATAAACTGGTGCTGATAACAGTAATTGCAGTTGATTATCTGGGTTTTTCTTACCAGTTTTTCCTGGTTGTGGTGGTGAAATAGCAGTAATCTGCACTTCATCATTGGTAAATGATATTGGCAATTCGGCAATTGTTTGCTCGCCGCAGCTACTAGCAATAATTTTGTGTTTTCGGAGAGCTTTAAGTTGAATACAAGCAATTTTAGTAGGTAATTGCTTGGCTAACTGAGTGAGAAATTTTTGCGCTTGATATGATGATCCAGACTGAACGGCTTTTGTTTGACTGGCACTCAGTAAATTAGTTTTCAGTGCAGCGATATCATCAGTGATTTTTTCTCCTTTGTTAATAGCACTGTCTGTTAGGTTTTGACGTGCGGCTGTCAGAAGGCTGGAACGTGCCTTATTGAGTGTAACCATTTCCCCAATTAGTAAAACTGGGACAAATAGTAGCAATATTTTAGTTACTAAAATTCGTCGAAAGGACGATTGACGGGACTTAGCCATCGAGTCTCTCACTTCGTATCTGCAAACCACAATAATAACGATATGCGATGAGTTTAGCTAAATGATGCATTTTATGAAGTTATGAGAACTTTTTTGTAATTGGCTAAAGGAATCAGAATTTGATACCTTTAGAACTTACGCAAGTCTCACACTCAATGTTTCTTGTAGGGTTAGTCAGATGTCAAAAATCAGTTGATGCTAACCAATTTATAGGTCTGACGCACCTTAGTAATATGCCAGTTGCGTAAATTCTATGGTTAAAAAGAAACTTGATATAACAAAACTTTGGGACGGTAGATGTAATAACGATTTGTGTCGCATATCGATCCAGAAGTGAAATTATTCAATAAGGAGTTCAGAATACAAGAGTTAATGAGAAATTTGTGGTTGGTTTAGCTTAGGCACTGATACAACAGTGCTATTACGCTTTATATTTACGGTACAATAACTACCATATTAAAGCCAGTACTGTTACAACAGAGAAAGAAAGAAAATAAATCTCCTTGGCCTCTTCATATAGTGCTTTCAAGTTCTAGACACCTCAATCCGGATATTAAATTCTTTCAACAACTGGTTAAATACTGTTTGTTACTAGAACTTTACACAGTTGTACTGGAAGTATTTCTCCATGATCCACGGCAATAATCAGTGGTGATGGATTAGGCTAAATAAAGCTTTTGCTAACTTTTAGATATTCAAAGTAGATATTTAAAACTACACGATGCTGAAACAATTCAAACCAAACTACTCTGTTATTTGGACTAATAAAATTACCGAAGTTCCTCAAGCAGTCTGGGGTGCTTTGGCTATGCCCCTGAAAACCCCGTTTTTGGAGTGGGATTGGCTGAATAATATGGAAACTTCCCATAGTACGACAGCAAATGCGGGTTGCTTGCCAAATCACTTAACTTTGTGGCGAGATAGAGTATTAATTGCTGCTGCCCCACTGTATCTAAAAGGGAATAGTCAGGGTGAATTTGTATTTGATCATCACTGGGCGGAATTAGCTTGTCGCATTGGGGTAGAGTATTATCCAAAAATGTTGGGAATGTCACCTTTTACTCCCGCTGAAGGCTATCTCTTCTTAATTGCAGATGGGGAAGATGAGGAAGAAATCAGCGCGTTAATGGTGCATGAGATTGATGCCTTTTGCGTTAAACATGGGATTTCTGGTTGTCATTTTCTTTATGTTGATCCTCAATGGCAGCCAGTCTTGTAAAGACAAGGTTTTACGCCTTGATTGCACCATAACTATATTTGAAAAAATTCTAATTTTCAAACTTTTGATGATTAGTTAAAAGTATTTAATGCTAATCAAAAACGGAATATTAGGCGGGAACGTAAGGCTGTAGAAAAGGCAGGTTTACGACTGCAAGCAATAACTGGGGATGAAATTCCTAAGTCGCTGTTTCCGTTGATGTATGATCTTTATGCTGATACCTGTGATAAGTTTGGTTGGTGGGGCAGTAAATATTTAACCAAAAGGTTTTTTGAACAACTATTTTATAATTATCGCCATCGAGTGGTGTTTTTCGGTGCTTATGGTGAATATAATCAGCATCAGCCTGTGGGGATGTCATTTTGTCTATTTAAGGATGACAAACTGTATGGACGCTATTGGGGGCAGTTTTCAGGACATAGATTGCTTGCATTTTGATGCTTGTTATTATGCACCGATTGAGTGGGCGATTGCTCACGGTATCCAAACTTTTGACCCCGGTGCAGGTGGAAGACATAAAAAACGCCGTGGGTTTCCCCCTACCCCCAATTACAGCCTACACCGCTTTTACAATAATCGTTTAGGACAAATCTTAGGTCCCTATATCTTGGAGGTGAATCAAATGGAAGAGGAGGAAATGAAAGCAATTAACGCAGAGTTACCTTTTGCTACCAGGAATTCAGAATAAATTTCCAGTACCAGCCTGTAATTTTTGAGAAAAAGCTAACTTAAGAATTACACTTGAGTTGTAATGTAAAAAAAACTGTTGACATAATTTCTCTTTTTAGAATGGGTATGGATTTAATAGTTGATGATTTAACGGCCATTGATGATAAACTTTCACAGCGTCGTATTGACCTTGACCCTAACGGCTATTTCATTATTTACATCGACCGCAATGATCGGTTGATTTATGCCAAGCATTTCACAAATGTGATTGATGATTGCGGTTTGGCTGTAGATCCAGAAACAGGCAAGGTGATTCCAGCACGGGGTAAGGTGGAAAGAACTCACACAATGGTATTTAGCGGGCGGACGGCAAAAGAATTGTGTGTGAAAATTTTTGAAGAAACTCAACCCTGTCCTGTTACTTTCTTAGATCATGCTGCTTATTTAGGGCGAGAATTTGTCCGGGCTGAAGTTGCTTTGGTGACAGGGAAGGATTACGTGCAGGATTAGGGACAGTTATCAGTTATCAGTTATCCCGGTTTACTTTTTCCTATCTCATACCTCCAATCATGACAACATCTTTAAAATGCTTGCCAGAAAATCATCTCGGTTGTGTTGAGAACGCAGAGGTTCAAGAATATAGTTAAAGGTAGGAGAAGTCATTTTAATCCCATTGGTTGTTTATATTCAGCAGCAGCTTTCATCATGGGCTGATTAGGTGCTGGGGGATTAAGAAGTGAAGCCACAAATGCATTTCCACTTTCTCCTATTCTAGGTCTATTTTCCGTAATTATAATGTGGGGAATGGGTCGACATTGATAGGTTATTAGCCACCCAATCCCCAATTAGCTACCCTTGATTTGAAGGCTGATTGATTTGATAGATGTAATAAGTTGCCATGGGGATCACAGTGGCAGCAATTAATAATCCTACTACCCAAGCGGTAGCATTGCCCTTATTTTTGTCGGTGTCTTCAGCTTTGGTAAATGTTCCTTCTACCTGTATGGTTTCTTTTTCTTCCGGTGGGCCGGGATCAGGTTTACCGGAAAGAACTGTTACCAAGCGCTCGCTCGCATCCAATAATCCTTGATTATATTTATTACCATTGCGTAAAGCTGCACCCAGGGTTTCCTCAGTCACACTATTAGCGATTGAATAAGTCAATAAAGATTTAACCTGATCCCCGCTAATAATAGTTGCGCCATTGGTAACAGTATCAATGACCAACAGACTTTGATTAGCCTGTTCCTCTGGTGTAGGAAACCATTTTGTAAATAGTCCTTTGGCGAAACTTTCCGGTGTTTCCCCATAGTCAAGACGATGAATGGTAACAATCCTGACTTCCTTGCCAGTTTCCTTAGCCAAGTCTTTAAGAGTGCCGCTAATTTGACCTTCATTAAGACGGCTAATAACTTCACCTTCATCTACAATCCAAGTATCCCCTGTCAGGTTGGGGATTTGATATACACCTGTAGCTAATGCTGGTGCAGTAAACAGATAAGTTGCCATCAAGATCACCATCAAGGGTAAAATGAGGCGAATAATGTATTTCTGAATACTAAATAATTGCTTGAGTAGCTGTTCCATGGGATGAATCCTAAGACACTCTAGCACTCAAAATACTACACAATCCATGTCAAAAGCATCTCATTTGTGGATAATTTTCCAACCCAAAACTCTGTGTACCTCCGCGCTACCTCCGTGTTCCTCTGCGTTAAAATACAATAATGAAAATTATCTTAACTAACGACGACGGTATCGACGCACCAGGTATCCAAGCCTTAGTCAAAGTCGTAAACAACAAAAATGTAATTATCGCTGCACCACAAGAATATCAGTCTGGTTATGGATATCAAGTTACTACCCATCGTCCTATTAAGCTACAACGCTGTTCTAAGGTTGAGTATAGAATTGCTGGTACTCCCGCTGATTGTGTCAGAATTGCAGTAACACAAATTTGCGAAGATATCAAATTTGTCCTGTCAGGTACTAATCCTGGTGGAAACTTAGGAGTGGATGCATACATTTGGGGTACTGTTGCGGCTGTTCGCGAAGCAGCAATGCACGGTATTCCCGGAATTGCCATTTCTCTGTATCGCAAATACAAGCTAAATTATGATTGGGATTTAGCCACTCAATGGACATCAGAAATATTAGCAAACTTGCTGGAACGTCCTTTAGAACCTGGTGGCTTTTCGAATGTTAAGTTACCCCATCTATTACCAGGAGATACTGATCCTGAATTTGTATTTTGTCAACCTTCTACCAAACCTTTACCTGTGAATTGTCGAATAGAAGGTGATAATTTTTATTATGAAGATGAATATGGTAAACGTGTTAGCGAAGCTCACTGAAGGTATTGCACTCCTGGTAGTGATGTAGATATATGTTTGTCTGGAAATATTGCAATTACTCAGTTGAAGCTTTGATTTAAAACTTCATGTTTCTTCATCTGAACATTGCAGCAAAGATACGATTTTATCTACAGTTTGTGTCAATTGACTAATTCCTTGTAGTGAATCTTTCTGAGATTCAGCTAAACTTTGAACAGCATCACACAAAGCAAAAATTTGATACCCTTGCTGCTGTACTTGTTTTCCTTGAGCCTCTACTTGTGAACTTAGAGCATCTAATCTTTCAGCGAGACGTTCAATTGTCTCAGTTGTTGAGAGTACAGCTTCACCAATTTGCTCAAGAATAGATTCTAATCTGTTGATTTTAGTTTCGATACTTACTGAAATCATTTCCTGACCGCCCCAATTTTGAGAAATCATCATAGTAATATCGTTAATATTCATCAAATAATTTCATAATCAGCCATAAACTGTGTTAATTAAAATTTCGGAATCAAAAGAAAATTCCATAGCAGTGTTGTTTTATTTGTTCACTTGTGGAAGCAGGTATATAGAAAAAAATTCACACACACAAATGATTAAGGATGACTAGATTGTGTAATCTAGTAGTTACTTAGTAATAATTTTGATCTTATTTTCACAAAAGTTAAGGTTATTAGCAACAATAATACCAAGTTTGTAATTGGGCAAGTTATTTTAATTTTTCCTAAGGACAATTACCAAGCTAGTGATATTCCCAGTAGCAAAACAACGCTAAAGTATTTTGTTAATCCTAGATTACTGCATTGCCCAAAAATACGATACCAACTGCACAAAAAGTTAACCCAATCCAGGGAATAGTTCTAGGTAACATCTGAGTCATTACCTTTTGAGTGATAATTATGCCTATTCTTCTAGCAGACATTGCAATCGCAATTTGAGTTAAGCTAACACCAATCAAATATGGAACTAGAGTTACAATTTCTGTACCTATGATGGCTTGACCATCAGTATAACCTTAAGATAGACCAGCAGTAACACTGAGTATAGGACCAGCCAACCAAGTTATTTGCGTAGGTAAAGTTAACACTACACCAAATATGATAGTTCATAAAGCGACTACCATTTCTGCACCTTGGAGATTTGGCTCACACAAATGAAGTATTTGTCCACATAAAGCAGATTAGATAAAGAATCCACCTATCCAAGCACCACGGACAAACCTTGCAGAGAGTAAAGCCAGAGCGATTATACCAGCTAACCAACTTAAGCCAATAACAGGATCTCCTATACCCCAAACAAACCCTTCCCAACTGTTAGAAATAGTATGAGGAATTGGCGCTCCACCAGATGAAGTCGACAGACTAATTAAAACTAGAACTGCCATCGCCCCCATAAAACGATACTGTTTATTACATGTGGGGAGCTTTTCAGGAATAGCTGATGTTGATAATGGAATTTTGAACATAGAAATTATATCTCAAATTCTTCCTTTCGGTAATCTATATTACTCCAATCCCCAAAAGGATTAATGTAATTACATATATTTCTCAGTATCCTGTTTCAAGCTGATAGGTAAACCATTGATTCACTTATGGGAATCCCTCAGTACTAGTCACAGATTGGCTAAAATGACAGAATAGACTCAATTTAAGTTCTCAAGCTAAGTTATCTCCTGTAGCCTTTAGTACTTTCGTAAACATTTATTTTCCCTGAACTAAACCTGAACGAAAATTTATGTCTTCTTCCAATCCCAAATCAGACAAACGCTTTGTTTACCAAGAATTTGGTAAGGGTATCTCACCTGCATTAGAACGTGGTGTAGAATGCGGAATCCAAGATTTACCACCAAATCAGCAAAATGTGAGAGTACAAGCTACTCGTGCTGGACGCAAAGGTAAAACTGTGACAATAATTACCGGGTTTCAAACTAAACCAGAAAATTTGGCTGCTTTATTAAAACAGTTAAAAACCCAATGCGGTACAGGTGGAACTCTGAAAGAGAACGAAATTGAAATTCAGGGAGATCATAAACAGAAAATATTAGAGATTTTAATCAAGCTTGGTTACAAAGCCAAAATCAGCGGTGGTTAAGAAGTACGGTTTACCGTATCTTTTTAGGAATCGTATTTATGGCAAGTGATGTTAATTGTACAGACGTGGAATATTAATGGGAGGGTGAAATGGATTTAGTACGGATTTTATGCGCGGTTTTTCTGCCACCTTTAGGAGTATTTTTGCAAGTAGGTTTCGCTTGGGATTTTTGGATTAATATCGTTTTGACGTTGTTCGGTTATATTCCGGGAATTATCCACGCGGTTTGGATAATTGCCAAGAAGTAATTATGGCTGAGAGGTAGGTGCTATTTTCCTATCTCTCGACTTATTCCTTTAATTTTATTGATTTGTATAAGTATCTCATTGTGCCTTCACCAAAGAGTCCTTTATGAACTATAAAGCTATTGCTTTAGCAAGAATTTTGGGTATTTCTGCACCTGCGATTATTGATGTTGCCATTCCTCAACCTGTACTAGCCGCATCATACAATTATCCAAAAGTAAATTTTGCTGATAAAGACTGGATAGTAAGTTTGTCTGGAGAGTAAGTTTGTCTTTTGATAATAATATCTATTATTATGGCGAGAACCGTAAGAGTAATTCTTATATTACCCTGTCTAGTGCTGTTCCTTCAGGAACTAATAACCGTCAAGTTTATACTTGAAATAATAATGGCACAAAATATCAAGTAAGTTGGCGACCAAGTGATCCGAGTTGTATTCAGGTAGAGGTAAAAAGTCCTAGTGGTAAGGTGATTTTGAATCTGTTCCTGATGGCTACAGGAGATTAGAGACATTTATTGATCATAGGTAACGGGTAATAGGTGAAAGCTTATTACCTGTTTTTGATAGCATTTATAAAATTTATCATCATTGTCATGGATTTTTACGGTATACTATGTAATATTTCTTAGTCTTCACCGATATTCTGCTAGAAAAACCTGAAAATGAAGAAATATCAGGTTTTAGTAAAAGATTTTGGGCAGATATTAGTTATGGTTTTTAGCAATTTAGCTACTCAAGTCCTGCAAGAATTTGGTTTTCGAGTTCCAGAAGGTAAGGATTCAGGTGGTGGGGTATTGACAAGTGTGATAGGTGAGGCAGAATATAGCAGTTATGGAAAAGAAGCTGCCACCAAAACTAGACAGAGACATATTGAAGCAGTTAGCAATAGAGCAACTGGTAGAAATCATTATTGACCAGGGGAAAAGTATAGAGAAGC
>CAJTBH020000162.1:0-63039 GCA_910574055.2 Azolla filiculoides
CTCTAAATGTCTACTGACTTTGAGTTTCTCTATTTCTTTTTCCAGTTCTACTACTTTATTTGTTAGGTTCTCTATACTTTTCCCCTGGTCAATAATGATTTCTACCAGTTGCTCTGTTCCCAACTGCTTCAATATGTCTCTGTCTAGTTTTGGTCCCAGCTTCTTTTCCATAACTGCTATATTCTGCCTCACCTATCACACTTGTCAATACCCCACCACCTGAATCCTTATTTTTAATGTTTAATGTTTAATGTTTAATTTTTAATTTTTAATTAATCTTGCAATCTCTAATGTTTTGAGATATTGAATACAATAATTGGTAAAATCCACCTGGTTTAGTTTGGTAGCAAACTAAACTACGTGGGTTCTGGTAATAGAAACAAAACCCTAAAAGTTTTAAATTCCCCTGAGTATAAATTTCAAACAACCCTAACCCATATTTAATAGGAAGAGATGAATGGATTGAGTAGACTCTAGATAATTGGTAGTGCAAGAGGTAGATAATAATGTAGATGCTTACTTGAACTTCGGTTTAGGTGATATTTTCACCTGTAGTTCGAGAGTCCGATTATACAGGTTAAGTTATGATCAGAGCAAATGGTTAGGCGCAAATGTAAATAAATTAGTTATTTGATGCCCGAAACAGAATTTGCTACTACTCAAAGCCACTCCCTTAATTATTGGCTGTTATCAGTAAAGTTCCGTAAGCGCATCAGCTGTCGTCTCATTTGAGGAGAGGCTTTGAACTCAGAAACCTCCTGTGCTTTCACAGATGCTTGCAATGTTTCCAAAAAGTCATCAGATCCTTCAGTTAGTGCATCTAGTAGCACCTGTAATAGTTGTTCGCGATCGCCTAATAGACTCTTTTCCTCAATCAAACGGAATTTAAGATGAATTTCGCACTCATAAACACCCACTTCGAGATTATTGATTTGCCGCGGTAATGCTTTGGAGTTCATAGTCTTGAGGATTCCTTTACTTGGTGTTCATGCCGATGAGAAGCCAGATATCTAGAAAAAAACTCTTCATATCTCTTTATGAATACAAAGAAGTCTTTGAATGTAAGAGTGTTTCCTCATTCATCATATTTGCATTCCATTTCTTTCTCCCCCCCATTTTGGTTCCAACTGGATTTTTACTGTCTAGATTTTGATGATCCTGTGTTAGTTATGCCATATCTAAGTCCTAAACTATTATTCAGTTTTTCACATTCCATTCAATAAAGTTTTTGTAAGAAGTTGCCATACCTTTTTAACAGTTTTTACATTAACTTTATCTAAACGTCAAGAAATGTTCAACTTTTTACAAAACTCTCAGTAATTTTGCTTAAGAAGAATTACTATAAACATTTCTGTAATTCAAGCTGAATAGGACTGTTGACGACTTGAGTAAAACTATCAGATGTGAGCTTTTTCTTCCAGGAAATTTAGGAGTAGCGAATTCCTAAACAGATGAACTGTAAAATTAATTGTCTTCTGGAGAATCACATACAGACATAACCTGATTATTTTAGCCCAGAATTTGATCAATAATTCCTTGATGCGATAAGCCTCCGTATTCATCTGTGGAATCCAAAATTGGTTTGACTGCTCGCTTACGAAGAAGCCCAAATTCGTAAGAATTCAGGAGTCAAAAGTCAGGAGTCAGGAGTCAGAATGTTTGAGAAATTGGTTAATTATCAAATAGGTATTTTTGGCGTTAGCCTGAAATACCTGACTGCTGATAGCTGAATATACTACAAACGGGTGAAACTTAGACTTAGTGTCATACTGAGCTTAACGTAGTGGAGCGAAGTATCTCGGAGATTCTTCACTTCTTTCAGAATGACACTTTTAAACCGTTTTTAGTATAGCTCAATGCTGACTCAAAATCGAGTAGGAAAATTGAGCCTGCTGCTTTCTTCAAGATTAAGACTTGAGGGGGCAGGAGATAGAAAAATGGCGCTTAAGCATTACGTCATACGCTATCAATTACAACTAATCAACCGGACTTGATATCAAAAGGGGAGATTGTTAAGACAGTCTGTTGTTGAAGTGGGTTAGGGTATGAAGTGCATAATTTCGTCAATGCACTCAGAGGTTTTACACCTTACCGCTAATTATTCATTGCTGCTGTAAGTTGGGCTTTTGTTACCACAAGATTCTAGAATAATGCTGTTGGCGCAACTTGCCATTATGCATCATGCTGATCACTAACGGCTGAAGGTTTACCTCAAAAAATACAGCAGATTGCAGATCATCAATGAGGTACAAAATCTAAATTTAAACCTAGACAGCAATAGAGTTTTACTACTGACTCCTTACTCCTGCTGTATATCCGTTATAAAGTTAAAGCTAGGCTTAAGAGAGAATTAAGCTCAGGCATAGCAGTTAAAATGATTGCAGTGTAATTAACCAGAATCTTACACATTTTTATGGATAACCCGATGCTGCTCAAGTCCACAACCCGTCATATTCGCATTTTTGCGGCGGAAATGGACAAGGATGATTTAGTTCCTAGTAATCAGGTCTTGACTTTAGACATTGACCCAGACAACGAATTTAATTGGAATGAAGACACGCTACAAAAAGTTTATCGCAAGTTTGATGAACTAGTAGAAGCTTCCAGTGGTGAAGACCTAACAGATTATAACTTGCGCCGGATTGGGTCAGACCTAGAACATTATCTGCGAGCGCTCTTGCAAAAAGGTGAAATTAGGTACAATCTCTCCAGCCGCGTTAATAACTACAGCATGGGATTACCCCATGTAGCTGGTAACGCAAATCCATAAGGTTAAGAGTTATTGTTGGTGAGTAAGAGGCAGTTATCAGTTATCAGTTATCAGTTATCAGTTATCAGTTATCAGGAAACAGGGAACAGGGAACAGGGAACAGGGAACAGGGAACAGGGAACAGGCAATAGATAATTATTTATTCCCTGTTCCCACCCTGTCACCAAGTTAAACTTTGGTGACAGGGTGGGAATTAGTTGCTTTTATGATATGGAGTCTCAGGAAAAGAGAAGCTATGATGACGCTGTAGGATTGACTCAGGAGTATGTGTTTTGGATAAGCAGGCAGTATATGAATTTCAGCCTCTGCTGGTAATCATCAGCTAAAATCACGATCCAAATTTGGATATATTGAGTATAAAAATATGGGCGGTTTAAATTGCCGCTACCCATGCTGTTAAATAAATTGCCAATCGCTGATCGGTGCGACAAATATGGAAAATGACGCGGTAACGCTCTCCTGCCCAAATGAATATTGTCAAGCTGCCAACCCGTTGACCCACAAGTTTTGCCAGCGATGTTCCACTCCCTTACCCAAGCGTTATCTATGGGTAGTGGCAGATAGTTTGAATCTGGTTAGTCCTGGAGAAATTTTAGCCGATCGCTATTTGGTTATTGGTCAATCAATTATTTTTGATCTCAAGCCTGGTTTAGTACCGCAAATACCGGAATTAGATAATTTAGATCGAATTAGAGCTTATCTAAAACTAATTCCTTATCGCTTAAACATACCTCAAGTATATGGGATGCTCTCTCTCGATGAGAGACAATCTCAACCAAAAATATTACTTTTGGAAAAACCACCTATCTTGGTTGATAGCACCGACTCTCAGGTATATCTGTGTAGTAAGTTAACTAGGGATTGGGGTGATGCCTCATCAATGCGGCAAATGAATTGGCTCTGGCAGATAGCTCATTTGTGGGAACCCTTGTTAACTGAAGGAGTAGCTTCTAGTTTATTAGATCCTCATTTATTGAGAGTAGAAGGGGCTTTAGTAAGGTTACTAGAATTGCATTTTGATTCTCCAACAGTACCAACATTGTCACAATTAGGTGCATTTTGGGAACAACTACTCAAAGATGCCAAGCCTGCGATCGCAGAATTCCTCAAGCAAATCAGCGATGGTCTAATTCACGGAGAAATCAGTTCATCTGAGCAATTAATTGCCGTTTTAGATCAAGGACTGGCAGGATTAGGGACAGCCTCATCTGGAAGAAATGCGCCTACCCAAAACACCACCATTAAAATTATTACCCAAACTGATACAGGCCCTAGTCGTCAACGCAACGAAGATGCCTGTTACCCTCCTCGTGGCCTAGTTGTAAGCAAACCGCCCCAGCAAACTGCCTTAGCTATTGTTTGTGACGGCATAGGTGGACATGAAGGCGGCAACATAGCATCAAATTTAGCCATTGAAACCATTCAGCAACAAATTATCCAATTAACATCTGTTCCTTATGAAAATATTGATCCCTTACTACTGCTAAACGACTTAGAGCAAGCAGTATCTCTTGTTAATGAGAAAATCAGCCACCGCAATGACACTGAGCATCGTCAAGGCCGTCAACGCATGGGAACTACCTTAGTGATGGCTTTGCCTATTGCCCATGAAATGTATATTACCCATATTGGTGATAGTCGTGCCTATTGGATTACTCGCCACGGCTGTTATCAAGTTACTCTGGATGATGATGTGGCTTCCCGTGAAGTACGGTTAGGTTATACAATTTATCGTGAAGCATTACAACATAGTGGTTCTGGCTCTTTAGTCCAAGCTTTAGGCATGAGTAAAAGTGCTTCATTGCATCCCACTTCGCAACGATTTATCATTGACGAAGATGCAGTGTTCTTACTCACATCCGATGGCTTGAGCGATTTTGATCGAGTCGAAGAGTGTTGGGAAACAGAGATATTACCAATTCTTGCCGGTGAGACAAATATAGAAAATGTTGCCTCTCGGCTCATAGAAATTGCTAATACGAAGAATGGACATGATAATGTGACCATTGCTTTAGTACATTATCAAATCAACTATTCAGAACCAGATATTATTCTCAAAGCAGCAATTCCTACTATTTCAGCCAGTAAAACAGTAGATTTGACACCAAAAGTTGCTAATGGGATCGATTTAGGCGATTTCCATCAGCAAACTCAAGTAATTCAGGAAGCCAAGCCTGCCCGCACTTCTCAACTACCCCTACAATTACTAATTATTTTAGGAATTCTGTTAGCCGCTGGTTCACTGGGATATTGGTTGAAAATGCAAAGACAGCTACCATCTACAATAGTTGATCCAGCAACTCCATCTCCCAGTCCACAGCTAGAAACAAGGACAACACCAAGACCAATGACAACACCAAGACCAATACCCTTGGAAACACCAGATAATTTGCCATCACCAGTAGTTCAAACACCTGATTCCCAGTGATTCTCATCACCGTCATGGGATATGATAATTCAGGTGAAGAACAAAATCAAAAATTCACTTTCTGAACAAAATTTGCTTGTTGGTTTTTAGAGTTTAGTTTCCTGAATCCATGTCCTGCCTGAATGTGGCGATCGCTCCTCTGGTAAATACTGGCACTGATAACTTCGCTATTTGGGTAGTCAAAGCTCCCTATCCCAGTGGTTATGTTTTGCGTGACTGTGTTTTTTCTCCTGAACTTGGCCAAATTTGGCAAGAATGGCAGCAGATGTTTGCTGGTCATAGTCCCCTAGATATTGCTTCGGTTTCGACAATACGAGGTGTAAATACATTACCTATTGAAATGAGTTCGCCCTTGACCGGTCAAACTACTAGTCCTTACAGTAGTCGGTTGATGCAATCTCTGGGTATAAGTTTATGGCGTTGGGTCTTTGATGGGGCAATTCTTGGTAGTCTAGAACGCAGTCGCGGTATGGCTATGGGTCAAAATAAGCGTCTGCGCTTTCGATTAGAAATTCGTGACCCTGATCTGATTGCTCTGCCTTGGGAAATTATGCAACGCGAACCTGGCCAATCGGCAATATCTCTTTCCCAAGATATTTTATTTAGTCGGACTATTAGTGAAGTTGAACCCCTGCCTAATTTGCGAACAGATCCGACTTTAAATGTCTTATTAGTGTTAGGACATGATGACAATCTACAATTAGAAAAAGAAGCCGCTATTCTGGAAAAAATTTTGTCAGAATCTAGTCCATCTGAGACAAATTCTGTAGCAGGTTGTATGGTGAAAACACTCCTGCAACCTACTCCACAACAGCTAATTCAAGAGTTAGAAACAAAAGTATACAATGTCTTTTTATTCGCAGGACATGGTTTACCTGCTGCTGATGGTGGTTTATTGTTTTTGGGTGCAAATATGTCCCTCAATGGGATAGAATTAGCACAAGTTTTAACCCGTACAGGTGTAAAATTGGGGGTTTTTAACGCCTGTTGGGGAGCGCAGCCAGCGGTAATTAATCAACAAGTTATACCTGCTAGTAGTTTGGCAGAAGTGCTAATCCGTCATGGTGTACCTGCGGTACTAGCGATGCGGGATGAAATTGCTGACCAAGAAAGTCAAAGTTTTATTCAAGCTTTTACAGAAGCATTGCGAGCGCGTAAACCAATTGATGAAGCAGTGGCAGGAGCCAGGCAAGAACTGTTAACAATATATAAGTTCAATCAACCTGCTTGGACATTACCAGTTCTTTACCTACATCCAGATTTTCATGGTGACTTGATAAAAAGTGTTGATGAAGGAATTACGGAATTACCAGATACTGCTATCTCAGGGATTAATTCACCCAAACCCACAGCATCTTTACGATCACTTTCACCAGAAGGTAAAACTTGGTTATTGCGTTCAGGTGTCACCCGTATTGGTCGCACCAAAGACAATGATATTGTTCTTCCTGAACTCTATGTTTCCAAACGTCACGCTGAAATCCTCTGCCGGAATATTTTCATTGGTGGTCAATCTATCACCACTTATTATCTGCAAGATTTCTCTACTTATGGTACAACGTGGTGTTTGAGCGCCAATGGTTGGCAACAAATCCTCCGTGAAGAAGTACCTTTGTTGTCGGGAATGCAGTTAAAATTTGGCAGCGTCAAAGGGGAAACATGGGAATTCTTGATTGAAGGTGACTCGGGACTCGGGACTCGGGACTCGGGACTGGGGCGTGATGAGGGAGATTGGGGAGAATAACAACTAACAACTGACAACTGAATTGTTTTTTGCGGAAATTTGATTTTTCCAGTTGTAGCTGTCAATAGGGCTAATGAATTATGAGGTGAGATGATGATTAATAATAAAATTAATGGTTTAGATACTTGTAACTTTTTACCATCTCCAATGGATTTAGAGATATTAGAAGCACTACTACAGCCAGAAGATGGGACTTATCCCTGGAATTTGGTAGATGAGGAATCTGAAGCTTATTTTAACGAACTAGAGCAACAATTTGGATGCGATGATTTACTAGGGGAAGACTTGACTAGGGGAGCGGAAGATTTTTATCATAATTTAGATACTATCTGGTCTCAAGTCTACCATTCTAAAACTGATCATGATGAACAGCCTGCTAAGGGGCTAGAATCAAGTTTAAACAGTGTTTTTGCTGCTTTTGTCCCCTCAAATTGGCTGAATACCATCGCTCAAAAAGCTTTAGAAATTATCAATTTAGAACTATCAGCAACTGAACAATTAGTCGAATGTGTTCAAGCTTTGCTGCCAAATTTCGGAACAGAAGATTTATTTGTGTTAGTCCGTCATGTTGAACCCGCAATGCGGAGTTATGACCAAAATAAATTGGCCGTTATAATCAGCAATATTGAAAATCGAGGATGGACAGGCTTATCAGAAATAGAGCAAGCAAAAGCGGCTTTTGCGATCGCTCAATATGCCTTCAAAGAAATTTCTTACTCCGAGAATGAATCCTGAAATTATGCCCTAATTAACGGGTTTTGATTAAATTCAGATGTTCATTATTTGCAATTCTGTGTAGCGCTATTCTTCTGTGTCTAAATATTGTTGCGCTCCATTTTCATTTTTTATTCCTGATTTGTCCATTGTAGTCTAGATATAGACGAATTGGAATAAGTATCCATATATCCTAAGATATAGAATGTGATTAGAGCAGCAACTAATGGGGAGTTGGGAAGATGGGGCAGATGGAGAAGATGGGGAAAAATGAATTAAAAAATTTCTGCCTCCTGTCTCCTAACTAATAAATAATAACCAATTACCAATCACTAATCACCAATCAAAGTTTTACTTTGGTTCGAGAAAACGAGTAGCAAAATTTTGCGATCGCGTTGGTGATAGGACTCGTGCTTTGAGGATGGCAGCCATCAAAAAAGCGTAAGATAAAACCCCGACAATAACCAATAGCAAGGCATTAATAGAACCTGTCGCATTCCACAAAGCATGGAGGGCAGAAGCACTCAAATAACCAACCGCGAGAATCTGCCAACCCATCAATGGCTTCAGAACCGCTAACCCGATAAAATAACCCAAATAGCCGCTGTAAGCCATGTGTCCAGCAACAGAACCTAAAATGCGGGGAATTAGTAGTTGCAAACCCACTAATTGACCAGCACCTACCCCTGATTGTTGGGTGACATTTTGGGTAATGACTGGTACATATTGACCAAGAGTTTCCAGCAAAGTGAAACCTACAGCTGAAGCAGTTCCCAGCAAAATACCATCTAGAGGTTCCCACACACCTATACGTTCTCGCCAAGGTGATGGCAAGGAGTTACCGATAAAATATGCACCTAAAACGGGTACAGCCTTGAGAAATTCCTCCATTAAACCAGCGCCAAACAACATTCTCACCAGTAATTCTGTGAAGGTAATTGACTCTTGAGATGAAGGTAAATTACCAGGAAGAACTACACGAAATACAAAGATAAAAAAATCTAATAAAGGACTGAGCAAAATTAGCATTGTACTCAATGCCATAGCAATAAGTATCCACCAAGGCTTCTGTTTACCGCAAAGTTGGTAGACAAAATAGTAAGCAGCAGAGGCTATGTAAGACCCGACAATTACTTGATTTGCTTGGGGATTGCCTACGGTACCAAACATCAGCACTACAAAAATAACTGTTAATATTCCCGGTACAAGGTAAGCTTTGCGAGTTAAATCTTTACCAGTGGAAATAATTGGAAATAGTTGTGTGAAGCTAACTGAGTCATGCTGAGATTGCCGTTGCTGATTTTTGGCAGATGCTATGACTGTGCCTTGGTTCATCCTCATTACTGTTGGTTGAGGGACGAATTCATACTCAAAGATGAATTGTGGCCCATCAGCACCCAAAGAAATGCGATCACCTTGGTGCAATTCTTGAGAACCTTGTAACAATTGTCCATTTAAAAAAGTGCCATTGGCACTATTCAAATCGCAAATTACCCAACTGAATCTACTATCTGGAGATAAAGAGAGAGGACGAAGCACCGCATGACGACGAGATACCATCCGGTACATCATGGCATCCAAGACAACTTGGCAGCTAGGGTCGCGTCCAATGACCATTTCTTGATTGGGAAGCAGTGAGTAGCGAGATTCTGACCCAGAAGCTACGACCTTACTAGACACTAGCCGCAGAAATGCATTATGTCTTGCGTTTTTGCCTGTCATCGAATTAGTGAGTGTGTCTAAACAAATTCTATGGCTTACGCCACGCTATCAAATGTTTTGGTAGTAGACTTAACTTTAGCCTTATTAACAGCAGCACCATTGATAAATACACTATAACTTCACCAACTGTAGCTTTGGTCCAATTCAAAATACAAAATCCTAAATTCGTCAATTTATAGTGGTTTTACCACTGAAGACCGTATGGATAAAGCACAATAGTAAACCCGTACTGGCTAAAGCAGATTAAATTCTGCCATTGCTTTGGGAAAATTTTTGTTTTCATGTCCCGAACGGCTAAGTTTAATTAGGACAAACCGTTGTAATGGAGTTAACATTCCCCACTGTTGCAAGGTAATGGTGACACCTATTTCTTGTAGTTTCTCCTCAAGGCTAGGTGGTACAGTCGTAGTATTCATCCAAGGGGGAAGAGATTCAACAGGTAATTTGGTAGCTGGTGTCCCTGTAAGTTCCAAAATTAAATTTTGTAGATACTCTTGATGAGATTGAATCTCTGTTGCAGTAGAACAAGGTAATTCGACTAAATTACCACGTTCTGATAGATTCGATTCCAATCAGACAATCTTAGCTTGATACCACAGGTATCTAATTTCTAACATACCTGCATCAATATGCAACGTAAATTATCAACAAAGTCACCTTCAAATGCAAATAATTCTGTCATCTGATTTTGGATTTTGAATTTTGGACTTTCCTCAGTCTTAGTCCAACTATTTGGGATTGATTCTAAAAATAAATCAGGCAGTGTTTAGCATTAAGGAATTATTGGTCATCCGATTACAATCCGTTCTGGTTTAATGTTCTGTTTTGGAATTGCTACTGCGAATTATAAAATAACTAACTGATAGGGCAAGAATAGCAATTCCTAAACCAATAATTTCTATACCATCGGTTATTTTTAAATCAAGGATAATGATTTTTCTGGCAATAGCAATTAACGAAGTTACAATAACTAATTCAACTTGTAAAACGTGCTTTTTTAGATAACCACTGATATTTTCTAAAATTTCTAAAGCAATCAAAACATTGAGAAATAACCCAAATACTTTAAACAAATTCTGATTCAAACTTCCTTCTGATTGGGAAAGTATTTGCTTGACTATAAATATAGCTAAGTCGGCTAAAACTGCAAAAATGACTAACACCATCAGGATAGATAACAATTTTGATACTACTACCTCTACATTTTCTATCAAATACCTAAAATTTTCATCACTGATAGCTTGTATCAACTGTTTGATTAGCTTTTTCATTTTTTTTGATAGACCTCATTTAAAGTTACAGCAGCAGTCAGCAGTAAAAATCTTTTTGTAGATGGAGAAAGTAACTAAACTTTGTACTTTCTGCAATATGGAAGAGGCTGCAAGTTAAAAACTACAAAAATAAAAAAAATAAAAGTCCTCATAGATAAATCTACAGCATAGAAAAGATGATAGTATTTTCTAACTTAACAAACTTTGCAACTGGGAAAAAATTTAATTCTTCAAGGTTAATAGTTGATGATTCATAGTCAGAACTCAACAAATATCCTAATTCTATAAGTTTAAATGTAAAAAGTCAGGAGTCAGGAGTCAGAATGTTTGAGAAATGGTTAATTATCAAATAGATATTTTTGGCTTTAGTCTGAAAAGGCTGACTGCTGATGGCTGTTCGCGTAGCGTGCCGTTAGGCATTAGCTGAATGCTTACCTTTAAGTATCAGAAAAAATAATCATAAGCATTCATAATTTACTATGGTTAAATCAGTAATTCCTGATTATGAATATACATAGTAGCTTACCACTGTGAGGACAAAAGCTGATAATTTTTGGTAGTAGTTTCTACATTAATCAGTATTAATTCCACAGCACAAGCTTTTAATTCAGGTTGGAGAGAATCTGGACAAGATTGTGGGTGGGTAAGAAAGAGTATTAGCTTCTGCATTATGAGCCTATAAAGCACCCCAGTGCATGAGTACAAATACTGTCCCAGGAGAGCCTTAGTGATTTTAGCAGGAAAGTTGCCTAAACCGCGACGCGATCACACCTCCACCAATTGATGATCAATAATACCCAACTGTGATGCATCACGGGGATGAATTTCTATAAACGGTTCTGGGTGCATTTGGCGAATTTTATCAATCCTACCTGTGCGGGTTTGGGTGTGCCAATGTCCATATAATTAATCGCCCAGTAGTTAATACAAAAGGATAATCAGGATCAGGTGCTTCTGCTAAGACTTTAGAGTAAAATATACCAAACTGAGCGGGTCCATCTGGGGTATAAAACCGTAAATTGGTATATAAACCTTTAGTTTCTGAATTATTATCTTGGGAATATGGCCAATGAGTCAGTCCTTGTGCTGCTAAAAATTCATGACTCAAACCCGACATATCACAAGGACGCTGACGAGTTAATTGTACAAACTCAACATAAACTTCCACAGAATAATTAAAAGCAAACTTATCAGCAAAACCTAATATTCTTCCCACTTCCGCGAAGATTTACCAGTCAAGTTTTGCTTCCCTTGGTGGTTGATGAAAACTCTGACATATAGTGACACGACGTTCAGAATTAGTCATAATTTCGGTTTTTTCACCCCATTGTGCCCCAGGTAGCAAAAGGTGAGCATAACCAGCAGTTTCCGTAGGATAATAAGCATTGTTAAAATCGTAAAAGGCGATTTTAACAATGCTTTCTTAGTCCTTTATAAATCTGGCATACTGATAGCGGGATTAGTTGCTGCAATCCATACATAATAACTTAACATGATCGGATTCTAAACCAGTAATCATATCCCAAGCAGTTAAACCTGGAATCGGTGAAATTTTCCCCCTTTCTAAACCCCAAAAATCCTCAACTTCTGTGCGATGTTGCTCATTTTTTATTAACCGATATCCCGGTAACAAGTGTGCTAAACCTCCGGCTTCTCTTACTCCAATAGCATTAGGTTGACCAGTTAAAGAAAAAGGACCCAGTACCAGGTTTACCGATTTGTCCAGTCATCAAATGTAAATTAATAATAGTTCTAACTTTTGCAGTACATTCAGAAGATTGATTAACCCCCATTGACTACATAGAAAGAACAGATTTTGCTTTCCCCCAATATTTAGCCGTTGTTTCTAAATCTTGAACAATAATTCCACATTGACGCACTACTACACCAGGAGAATAATGACGAATTACTTCTGCATAAGCTGGAAAATTGCTAGTGCAATCATCCCTAAAAGCTGTATCTATATCATTCCATTTCATTAATAAATAGGCTATACCATTGAATAAATCAATATCTGTACCGGGACGAATGGCTAAATGTCAGTCTGCGAATTCTACGGCGGGAGTGCGATGCGGGTCAACAACTACCATTTTGACGTGACGATTTTTTGATGATATTTTGCCAATCTGTTAAAAACAATTGGGTGACATTCTGCGGTATTTGTCCCAATTAAAAAAGCACAATCAGTTAATTGCAAATCATCGTAAAAAAAAGGAGGACCATCAGCACCAAAACTCTGAATGTACCCAGATACCTCACTAGACATACACAACCGCGAATTAGCATCGAATATTGATTAGCACAGAAAATTCTGTTAAATGGGAGTTGTAGGTCTAAAATATTAGACAGTTTGAAGATGGATAAAAGAGGTAAAAATGGAATTACAGAAATTATGCCAACTTCCAGCTATCCATTGACAAGGAAGATGTAACATAATATCCGCATTTTCTTTTAACCGAAATTCACTGTTTTCTTTCATTCTTAAATTGACAACTTGGCGGATTAAACTTTCCATAGCTCCACTACCAATAGGTAATTTACGGGCTAAAACTTTAGCATAATTCAAACGTTCCTCCCCATAGGCACGTAAAAGATAATTCCTTTGTTTAACCAGAGTTTTAGAATGCTCTCCTACTGCTGAAGCAATAAATTCATCCATATTAATGCACCTTCTCTAATCTTTTCTTCATGGGCCTTAAAAGTTTGTCCATTCCATTGGGGAATGTTATTTTCTTCCAAAAGTTTCGTAACTTGCTCTTGAAAATTTTTCAAACATTTGCTTAAGTCAAGACTTCAATATATATTTTTGTCATTAATGGTAGGCGTTCCCTGTTTTTTCTTTGGAAATCCTACCTTTTTTTTGGCCACAATACCAGTCTGTCTCAACTTCTCTCATCTGATAAATTTATCTAGGTAATTTCATCTAATATCTATGTATGTATTATTTGAAGTTGACCGTAAATGATTTTTATCGATGCCTGTTTTGGGTTTAGCGATCGCACAGTTTTTACCCCACCTCACAAAATCGCGTTGCTCCCCATGCTTATCACTTTTAGCGGGATTCCGAGGGTATACGTGTTCAATAGATGTTCCTGCAAAATCATAAACTCTGCTTTTATCATGACATACAGGTTTTCCATTCGCTCCATTTTTATCCCATTGCTAATAATATTCAACAGACAGAAGAAAATACCTAAGCGGTTTATTGCTTGTACCAGTTCCTTAATATTGAAGCAGTGTTAATGAATTTCTAAAAGTTTGTTCTGCAGCTTTTGATTGGATCGTTATGTTATTAGGGTTTCAATGCTATACAATTGGAAATTGTTGCGAATATTAAGAGCTTCTTTAGAAGAAATACTTTTTAATGAACTTATATGTTCACTACATATTAATTTATATCTAAAAAAAATTCTCTCTAACATTTCAACTATCTCTGAAAAGTTCTTATGATCTAGTTCAGATGAGGCAAGCAACAAGGGAATTGATAAAGTATGTCCAAGTTCAATTAAAAGAATATTTAAACGAGTTCTATCCCAACCATTTATTTATAGGTTGCTGTTCTGGATATAACCATTCCCCTTTAACTAATTTTCGACATTGAAGTATGTGTCCTTTAATATGTTGCATTGTTTTTCTAAAATTCTCTGTATTATTGGTTGTTATATGATCTTTCTTTTTGATGTTCTGGAAAAAATTTATCAATAAACATATCAAACACAGCATTTTGTTTTGGTCTATTACCGTGGAAAGAATCATAGATCCAATTCAAATAGTCGCTGGTATTAGACGGATAATCAGCAAGAAAGAATGTCATCCCATAATTCTTCAACTCTTCTCTGTTATTGAGGAATATTTTCTAAAATATCTAAAGTTTTAGCTCTTAATAAACCTCCATCTGTCAAATTTGTTCCTCTATCATTAATAACTTGAAATAATCTAAAAGCTTCCTCCTTTTTATCACTAGCCATTTGTAGTACACTAAAGTCATTATCTAAAATTTTCTGAACAATTTCAAGGTAATCAATTTCTTCTTCAATTGTGCTACGTTTATCAACAATTGATTTTAATGTTTTATCCAGTCCTTTATATGCAGATCAAATTTTATAATTTGAATACCTTAATGGTGAAGTGTTAACACCACGAATTAAATCACTATAGAAAGAATGATCAGATTTTGAAAGTTCTAAAACCTCTACAGGTGTAACCACTCTCTGAATTTCTTGTTCAAATTCAATAAATCTATTGAACAATTCTTTACTTCGTCTTTATATAATTTGTAAATTATTATTGCCTCCTGATTTTTTAGCATCAGATTCTAAAATTTTGTAAAATTTAATCAAACAAGCTACCAATAAAGTAAATGTTGCTATTCTTTGCTGCCCATCAATAAATAATTCCATGCTGATCTTGATCAAATGTACCATAAACAGAATATTTAACAATAAGAACTCCACCAAGAAAATGATTAATATCTTATCCTTGCTTTCTTTTGCCAAAACAAATTGTTTAGTCATTTATCAAATCTGATACACACTCTGAGTTCCAAGCATAGGCTCTTTGATTATTTGTAATAAAAAATGTAGATTGGCGTTTAAAGAGAACACCTACAGAAAGATAGCTTGGATCAATCTTCATATAATAACAATAAAATAAATTGGTGTATTTATTCATTACTGAATAAATAATATTACAAACTGTGTCAAAAGGTCAAAATAATGACAGTCTCTAAGCTGATGAGTAATAATGAGTGCTAGTTAAAAATCAGACCATAAATTACAACATCTATGAAACGACGTGAATTCTTTAATTGGGTGGGTTTAGGTTTATTAGCTAGTTCCTTACCTGTAGCGATCGCAGCCTGTTCTACTGAAACAACCACATCAGCATCTTCTACATCTGCTGCAGCTACTCAAAAATGGCAAAAAGTGGGTACTGTGGCAGAATTAGACAAAACGGGACAATTATTAGTAGCAGATTCCCCAGTGGGTGCAGTTTTAGTAGTAGGTACATCCAAAGCCGCCAAAGATTTGATTGCTGTTAACTCTACCTGCACTCACAAAGGTTGTACAGTTGCTTGGAAAACAAATAAAAATCAGTTTGTCTGTCCTTGTCATGATGCAGAATTTGCTCGTGATGGCAAAGTACAAGAAGGCCCAGCCGAAACACCATTAAAAACCTACCTCACTAAGATTGAAAGCGATTCTGTATTTGTGAAACAAGCTTGATTTGTAAACTGTTTCACAGACCAACTCATGCCAAACTGACATTAGGGGGTGAACACTTATTACCCCGTGTCGGTAAAATCTGTCAAGAATGGGAATCAGCCACACAAGAATTAACAGATTTAATGGACGGAAAATGGACGGAAAGCAGTCAGAATTGTGTATTGCGGCAATTCATTCTGTCTGTGCTTCTTACCTACCACCAGTTCTACAAAAATTTTGTCATGATTATCCAGATGTGCAACTACGAGTAACATCTTTAGGAAGTGATCGCTCCCTCAAAGTTCTCAAAGATGGCCTAGTAGATTTAGCAATTGTCATGCACAATCGGTTTATAATCACTGGCAAAGAAATGCTCGTACAAACATTATATTATGAACCCATAGAAGTCTTAACAGCAGCTAATCATCCCCTAGCCAAGTTTGAATCTATGCCTTGGTCAGTGTTAATTCTTTATACCCAAGTGGTATTTAAAGATGGTTATGGAATGTAGCGTTTAATTCAAGATTGCTTTGATCAACTAGAAGCGAAACTTCAAGCAGCCTTAGAAGTTAACACCTTAGATGCTTTTCGGCGAGTAGTCCGTCAAGGAGAACTAATAGGTTTACTACCCCATTCCGCATTAATAGAAGCAAAATTTGATCCCAGTCTTGTAGTCCGTCCTCTAGCTAGCAATAGTAATTTACCAGATAATTCCAGTTTGACTCGTCGGGTAGTCATGGTAAGAACTCAACACCGTCTGGAAATTCCTCCTATTCAACACTTTTGGCAACTAGTACAGGACAACATAGCGCAAGCGTCTTAATGGAAGTTGTAGGAAGATGAGGAAGATGAGGAAGATGAGGAAGATGAGGAAGATGAGGGAGATGAGAAAGATGAGGGAGATGAGAAAGATGGGGAAGTAATTTTCCTAATGACCTCCAATGCCCAATGACCAATGACTAATGACTAATGACCAATATATTTAGAGAATCTATCCAAAAAGTCGGTAGTGGTAGTGGTAGTCACACTTCAGAAAATCTCACCCGTGCTGAAGCTGCTATTGCAATGAAAATGATGTTATTAGCCGAAGCGACACCAGCACAAATCGGCGCGTTTTTAATTGCTCACCGGATCAAGCGACCCACTGGGGAAGAGTTAGCCGGGATGTTGGATGCTTATAATGAACTCGGTCCTAAGTTGCAACCCATAACTCAACCCGTCATAGTTTTAGGCATACCCTATGATGGCAGAACCCGTACTGCACCAATTAATATGATTATAACTTTATTAATTAATAATTAGCTGCGACGGGACAACCTGTGATTATGCATGGAGGCGGTGCCTTTGGCGAGCGAAGCTATTGCTATTCGACAAAATATGGTTTATCTTTAATCGAGATTTGGCAAGGTTTAGGAGTAGATTGGACTAATTTACCTCTGCCTACAACTCAGCAGGTATTTGAAAAAACTGGAATTGGTTTTATTCACACACCAACACTTTTTCCTCTGACCCAAACTATTTGGGAATACCGCGACCGACTAGGTAAGCGTCCACCACTGGCAACAATGGAATTAATATGGTATCCCTATGCTGGTTATGCTCACATTATTGCGGGTTTTGTCCATCCACGGACCGAAGCAATGTTTTAAGTTGCTTTAGAACTGCTCGAATTGAAGAAATATACCTTTGTCAAGGGTTTAGAAGGTAGTTGTGATTTACTGGGCGAGCGCACTGCCATTATCGGCTTCTCATCATCCAAAACACAAGAATTAGAACGCTTACTCCTCGTACCCCATGAATATGGCTTTACACCTAAAAACGTTAGCCTTGGTACGACAGAGGAAGTCATCAAGGATATACAGTCCGTTCTAGCTGGAGAACCAAGGGAATTTATGCAAACAGCTTTATGGAATGGCTGTTTTTATCTATGGCACAGCGGCATTTGTCCACATATTCCAGCGGGTATAGACAAAGCCAAAGAATTATTTAGTAGCGGTGTAGTAGCCGCTAAACTGCGAGAACTGATTCCTGTTCCCTGTCACCTGTTAAGAGTTCTCCACAGACAATAACATACCCTCACAAGCCAGTAAAACATTGGGAAAAGCAGATTTAACTTGGTCTTGAATTTTATCAAGAAAAGTATCATTATCATCTGGGTGATGGTGGGAGATAACTAATCTTTTTACATCAGCAGTTTGAGCTAAATCAACTGGAGTTTTCCAAAATAATTCAGCATACTCATGGTTTTTACCAGTCGGTGGAGTGTAAGTAGCATTAGTAACGAGTAAATCAGCACCTTGAATAATATGTAAAATCTGCTTTTGCTCTTCTATATCAAGACTTTTATGTAAATCTGTCGCGTAGGCAATGCTATGCTCTCCCCAAGTCACCCGGTAGCCGATTGACTTCTGATTCTTATTGATTATTGCCATCGTTATTTTCACTTCACCTAACTCTACTGCATTGCCAGGAGTCAAATTATAAAAATTCAAATCTGATTCCATCACCTGTAAAGGGTAAGGAAAGTGAGGTTGTAGCATCTGATCGCACAAACATTGTTTGATTGATGCACCATTTGAGGCAGCTGTTCCGTAAATATGAAAGCAATTACTTGCAATAAATGCCGGCGCAAAAAAGGGAAATCCTTGGATTCGATTTGATTGGGAGTTGGTAAAAAATAAATGGGCTTCTAAGGATTTTTGTTGCTGCTGCCACATTTTCCCCAAGATGCGTAACCCAGTACCCCCATCAAAAATTAAGTGTTGTCCTGCTACATATATTTCTACACAAGCAGTATTACTACCATAGCGGCAGGTGTGACTGTTCGGGGTAGGAATTAAACCTCTTACACCCCAAAATTTAACCCAGAACTCCCCAGCAAGGTGATTGTCCATGGGAGTCACTTGTTCATTAACGTAGTTTTTGGAATTAGATAGCTCAAAATTTGACATTTTTTTTGAAATTAGAGCTTACTGAGCAAATCATCGTAGTTTCGCACTTCTAAAATCTGGTTTTTTTCATCCACAATAACAACTGTAGGAGAGTAATGTTTTAACTCTTGTAGTGTAAATTGCCCGTAAGTCATTATAATCAAGCGATCGCCAATAATGCCTAAACGTGCGGCTGCCCCGTTTAATTCTATTATCCCTGAGTTAGCTGGAGCAGGAATAGCGTAAGTAATAAAACGCTTACCATTAGCACTATTCACTACTTGTACTTGCTCATAAGGTAAAATACTAGCTTTATCTAAAAGAACTTGGTCGATACTGATACTACCCACGTAGTTAATATTTGCCCCCGTGAGGGTACAGTTATGAATTTTAGCCAAAAGGAGAGTCCGCTGCATTTCGTTTTGGGGTTTTCTGCCACAAGTGGGAGTAGTTTCAGTCTATTAATCAGGTTTTAGTTGGTAATGGGGACTAGGGACTGGTGATTGGTAATTGGAAAAACTCTTCATCCTAGTCCCTCATCTTCCTTCCCCATCCCCAGTCCCTAGTCCCCATTACCCATCATCTATTATTATTTATCAGCTTTGATGAACTTTTCTACTAAGGGTGCAACCCTGTCTACATCTTGCCAGCCGAGAATTTCTGTCACCTTTTTTTCCAAACTTTTATAAGAACGGAAAAATTCAGCAATTTCGTCTAAACGGTGGGGAGGTAAATCTTTCAATGATTTTACATGGGCGTAGCGTGGATCTTTATCGGGAACACAAAGAATTTTTTCATCGCGATCACCACCGTCAATCATTTCTAAATAACCAATTGGTCTTGCAGCAATGACACAACCGGGAAAGGTTGGTTCATCCATTATTACCATGCCATCCAGAGGATCACCATCATCAGCTAAGGTATTAGGTATAAAACCATAGTCATAAGGGTATTTTACTGAAGAATAAAGCACCCTGTCTAGAGCAAAAGCTTGTAATTCCTTATCGTACTCATATTTATTTTTACTCCCGCCTGGAATTTCAATCAGAACATTAATCACACCCGGTTTTGGTTGGGCAGGAATAAGAGATAAATCCACAACAAAACTCCTTCGCTAACAGTGAATCTAGGTAGAACGCAGTTTGGTTCCCCGTGTAAGATTTTAGGACAATTGTGCATCTCTTCCCAAGGTCTTTGTACAAAAGACGCAGAACCCCGACTTCTGTGAGAAATCAGGGATCTTTTTGTATGGCTAGCGCCACGCTGCGCTATAACGGAGAATTTAGGATTACTTTAGGATTACTTTAGAATTGCCTAACTTGGGTTAGGAACATTTATTTATTGCTTCTTACTAAGTGGTAACTCAGGTTCTGCTGATTGTTCTGAACATCAGGTGAAGAATAGTGGGAAATGATAAATACAGGTAGGGTAAGGGTTATGAGTGCGATTGCCGTTCCCACAATGTCTGCCAAACGTTGGGAATATGTATCGGAAGAATTGGCAGACTGGCTATTTGAATTCATACAAAATTGCAGTTTTTCTGATCACTGGTAGGTTTACTCTCGATGATAGAGTCTCAGTTTCTATTTTAGCTATTTTTCTTGAATTAACTTGGTATTCATCATTAATTTTATCCAGTTTCAAAAGTGGCATACTAAATTTTTGTTCGCAACAACTTTATTACAAATTAGATATCAAACACCCAGAGTTTAATCTTGTAACTAATGATTTGCCATTATCACTGAACCAAAGTCATCAATCATTGACATCACAATAATATTTACTGCATGATTCTTTACCTTTTTAATGAAATTGAGGTTAAACAAACAAAGTTCATCGGTATGAACTTGTTTAATTAAAACGCTCAAACAGCTATATATAGCTGTTTGAGCATTCTTTGGGTTCAACACATAGTTATTTTAGTTAAAGCCACTGAAAGCATCACGGTCTCCTCAATGGTTTAACTACACATACACTCTGAGTCTTGACGATTCCGTAAAATTAGCAGTAAATTCTTTTTAGAATCAGATATATCTACCGTATAAATACAGTTACTACCTTGGGCAGCAAACTAAATTTATGCACCGTAAATACAATTCCATAATCTCTGTAAATAGACTTTATCGCTGTGAGTTAGATCACAACATTTGTGTAAACCTATATTATTTGTGTAAACCTATATATAGATAGAGATTTCCTTCAACCTGAAATATAAATAGCTGATGAATTGATATATATAATTTTTGGTTAATAAATGGTTAACCATAACAAACAGTTAGCCACCATGAAAAATGTATACCAATAAACAATAAAGTTGATCATGAAAAAACCGCCTCTAGTGGGGGCGGTATGCTTAAGCAATCGGAGGGTAATTACACCTTACTTAATTCATTAGACCTCTTGCAGAATTAAAATTCTATGTTATAATTATCCTTTGTATTTGTTTTAGCAAAAAGTTAGAGTCACACGCTTATGTTTGAATTAGCGACCCCAAAGAACAGCAAAGATACATAAAATCTAAATCTCTCTATTATACCACAGAAACAATTTTGCAAGAGGTCTATTTTAGAAATGCTGTATTCTAGTTTGCATTTGTCCTAGATTGTATTTTTTCATCCTTTACCATAAGCACTAATAGGTTCTTTGATGAATCGGATGTAAAGATGCCTAAAGGTAGATGTAATGACGCGAGGCATGGCAAAATCAATGGGCATTAATGTTTCTGGAAGTTGCCAATCCGTAATTTGTAATAAATCTGGTGATAGATTGGGAAATTCAATATCTGTTAATTCTGGGCAAATTCCTAATCTTTGAGAAGCCGCAACCGTAGGAACTTGTTCAGGTGAAACCTGTAGAACTTCCAACATTGCTCGATCTAAAGCAAATACATTTGCTGAGGCTGCTAAAATACCCAAATTACGAGGTTCACCACCACTTGGTCCATTTCCTTCATGACCAATAATCCCATCTAAAATAGTTAAACTGGGATTAATTGCTCTCGCAGTTTCTACTAACATTTCTCCAAATCTTTTTGCATCTTTACCAGCTTCAAAATGCCACCAAGCTTTCATTTTACCGGGAACACAACCAAAGAGGTTTTTTACTCCTAAAGTTACAGTTAATTGGGCATGAGATTTAACTTTAGGCAGGTTAATTATCACATCTGCCTCCATTGCTTCTTTAGAAAGTAACAGGTGATTAAAATTATCATTAACCGTTTGATAACGGTTCCCATTAAATTCAACAATGGGGATATTTAATTCTTCTAAAATTGATAATAACCCATTGGCTATGGCCACACCTTTAGCACTACCAAAAGCGGGACTATCTCCTAAAAATGGCTTACCACCTGAGGCTATCACCATTTCAGCAACAGCGCGGACTAATTCGGGGCGGGTGGTACACTCTTTTGTAGGACGTGAACTTGTGAGTAAATTGGGTTTAAGAAGGACGTGATTGCCTGGTTTCACAAAAGGAGCTATTCCCCCTAATGGTTCTAACAGCGTTTCTAAAGATTCTTTTAAAGCATCTTGTTCGTAGGATTTAGCTCGGATTAAACTAACGGATGATTTTGGTGTCTGCATAATTAATAATTGCGTTATTATCTAATAATATAGATGAATTTGAATTAATCCTTGAGGGTTTAGCATTGCTAAACCCTTACTTCTTTCTTTATAAAGGCACAATTGCGCTCATCTGCTCTAAATCTAAGACGGTTGCTAATTCTGCTTCTGTCATTAAGCCTTTTGCAAGAACTATCTGACGCAGAGATTTCCCGGTCTCTAAAGATTCTTTAGCGACGGCAGCAGCATTAAGATAACCAATGTGGGGATTTAAGGCGGTGACTAATGCTAAACTACCTTCAGCGTAGGCTAAACATCTTTCTTTATTGGCAGTGATACCTTGGATGCAGCTTGTAGTTAGAGCAGAAATTGTATTTCCTAAAATCTCGATGCTGTGAATTAAATTGTAGGCGATGAGGGGCATCATCACATTTAATTCTAATTGTCCGGCTTGGGCTGCAAGTGAGATGGCATTATCGTATCCCATCACCTGAAAACATACCATTGATGTCATCTCTGCCATTACCGGGTTATATTTCCCAGGCATAATAGAAGAACCCGGTTGGACTGGAGGTAGTTGAATTTCCTTCAACCCGTTTTTGGGTCCTGAGTCCATTAACCGTAGGTCATGGGAGATTTTAACTAAATCCTGGGCTAAATTTCGCACTCCCCCGGAAACATTCACAAATGCACCCATACTTTGCATAGCGGCCATTAAATGCGGTGCGGGTTCTAAAGGCATTTCTAATAATTGCGAAAGCACTTCTACTACCCGTTTGCGATATTCAGGATGGGTATTCATTCCTGTTCCGGCTGCACTACCACCTAAACCCAAACTCATCAAATCACCAGAAGCGATATATAATCGGTTTTGATGTTCCATGAGGATTTGCGCCCAAGCCTGGAAGTTTTCACCCAAACGCACAGGTACTGCATCTTGTAAGTGGGTTCTGCCAGATTTGACGATATCTTGAAATTCTACTGCTTTGGCTTCTAGGACAGAAATTGCTGTTTCTAAAGCGGGATGTAATGTTTTAGAAAGTGCTAATAAGCTACCGATACGGATAGAGGTAGGAATAACATCGTTGGTAGACTGTCCATAGTTAAGATGATCGTTAGGACTAACGCGCTTATAGTTGCCCTTTTCATCTCCCAGAATTTCTAAAGCGCGGTTGGCTAGAACTTCATTAACATTCATGTGGTGAGAAGTTCCCGCACCGGCTTGATAGATATCAACGACGAATTGATCCCGGAGTTTACCTGCTAATATCTCATCAGTTGCTTGGATGATGACTTGGCTAATATCTGCGGGAATACAACCGAGGTCTCCATTGACAATAGCAGTAGCTTTTTTAACGTAGAGGCAAGCACTTATGTAGGTAGGTAAGGGCTTGATGCCGCTTATAGGGAAATTTTCGATAGCGCGTTGAGTTTGGATACCGTAATAAACATTACTAGCAATTGAGCGATCGCCCATCGAGTCCCGTTCAATGCGAAAATCTGTATTGGTAGTCATCGTCTGCTGTGGAATAATCTCAAAATATAAATCATCCCATGCAGATACACCAAAAGCCCAATTTAGAAATCTTTTTTAGGATAAACTTGAGGTTAAATCCTGGGAGGTAAAAATATTATGGTAGCAACATCAACCCGTCATTTAAGTTTAGAAGAATTTTTAAAACTACCAGAAACTAAACAGACAAGTGAATATATCAACGGAGAAATAATTCAAAAACCCATGCCTCAAGCTCAACATAGGACAATGCAAGGTGAGTTAGTTACTAACGTTAATAATGTAGTAAAACGTCAAAAAATCGCTCGTGCTTTCCCAGAATTACGCTGTACCTTTGGTGGACGTTCTATAGTTCCAGATGTAACGGTATTTGCATGGAATAGAATTCCTGTGGATGGAAATGGAAATATTGCCAATGTTTTTAATACTTATCCTGATTGGACAATTGAAATCCTTTCTCCTGAACAAAGTGCAACTAAGCCTACCAAAAATATTTTACATTGTTTAAATCATGGTACTAGCTTAGGCTGGTTAATTAATCCTGAAGAATCTAATATTATAGTTTATCCACAGAACCAACAACCAATATTTTTACATAAAGCAGAAGATATATTACCAGTTCCAGATTTAGTTGGTAATTTACATTTGACTGTTGGTCAATTATTTGACTGCCTAAAATTATAAAAATCATCAACTGAAAACTGCATGAATTTACCAAACTTAATTACTTTTTCAAGACTTCTGGGAATACCATTTCTACTGTATGGTTTATATATTCCCACACCCCAGTCCCAATGGATATGTTTAACTGTATTTTTAATTGCAGCCTTAACTGATTGGTTAGATGGATATTTAGCGAGGAAACTAAATGAAATTACTGATTTAGGAAAATTTCTTGATCCTTTAGTAGATAAATTATTAGTACTTGCACCGTTATTAGTGTTAGTTGAATTAGGAAAAATACCATCTGGGGCAGTGTTTCTAATTTTAGCACGAGAATTAGCGATCGCGGGTTGGCGTGTCAATCAAACCACCATCAGCGGTGCCAATATTTGGGGTAAATTAAAAACACTCAGTCAAATCATTGCGATCGCTCTACTCATAGCACCTTTATCACCAGTTTGGCAACTTTCGGCTTTAATTGCCTTTTGGGTATCAGTAATTTTAACTGTAGCTTCTGGAATCATCTATCTATTACCATCCAAGTTAGAATAAGTTTGGTCATAAAGGCTGGCATTTTCGGGTTAATAAACCACATCTTTTTGTTTCACACAGAAGCTCAGAGGCGTAAATAGATAAAATATAACATATATAATATAATGAGGGTATTTTAAATATACCGCTCCTCAATTATTTACAAACTCTTTACTATTCCCTATTCCCTAGCTTATGTATCACACAGATCCACGAATTCCCGCAAAAGAAACCCTAGCTACCATGTATGATTTTCCCAGTGAGTACCCGCAGGATTTAGGTTTGCCTGACGAATTTCATCTTTTACAACCCAAACTTTTAACATATACCTTTTCTCGTTGTAATTATCCCGGAGATCAAGTATTTGTTGCTTCAGATTTAAATCTTTATTATGAGACCAGGAATCCTTTATAGTATAAACGCCCAGATTGGTTTGCTGTAGTGGGTGTTTACCGTGTTTTCGCTCAAAGAGAGTTACGTTTAAGTTATGTAATGTGGCAAGAAATAATTGATCCTCTTGTCATGGTAGAATTTTTATCTCCAAAAACAGAAAAAGAATACTTAGGAAGAACTTTAAGGGAAGTTAATCAACCCCCAACTAAATGGGAAGTCTATGAACGAATTGTCAGAGTGCCTTACTATGTTATTTTCGATGTTTACACCGATCAATTACAAGCATTTCAATTAGTTGCTGCTCGCTATTAAGAAATAGATGTGAGTTCTGGTAAAGTTTGGATGCCAGGAATAGAGTTAGGTTTGGGACTTTGGCAAGAAAGTTTTGAAGGAATTGAACGTTTGTGGTTACGCTGGTATAACAGCGGAGGGAACTGGATTCCTACACCTTTAGAACTTCTGGAACAGGAAAAAATGCGGTCTGATGAATTAGCCGCTAAGTTGAGAGAATTGGGAATTAATCCTGATAATTTGTAATATCATGTTCGTTTGAATAGTTATCATATCTGTTTGGCTGGTAATTGGTGATTGGTGATTGGGAGAACCTGATTACCCAGTCCCCAGTCCCCAGTCCCCAGTCCCCAGTCCCTGATTAGATTACACAGCTTTCAAAATCTCATCATCTACAGAAAAATCTATCTCTGCTTTATCTGCACCATTGACTAAATAATCATTGTGCAAAGAATCTTGCAAACCAGAAACTAAATCATAGTCCGGTTGCCAATTTAATTCGGTCATGGCTTTATTTACCGATGCAAAAAAGTGTTGTACACGCATGGGGAAAGCTTTACGTTTGCCAAAATCAAACTTTTTCGGATCGTAATGCACAATTTTAATATGATCAGCAGATTTGCCAGCAGCAACAGCGCACGCACGGGCTAAACCATCGAAAGTCACAAAGCGATCGCCTGAAATATTATAAATCTGTCGAACCACTGTTTCATTACTAATCACCTGTGTCATTGCCTTGGCCAAATCCTTAACATGACCTAACTGAGTAATATGCATACCATTTCCAGCAATTGGAATCGGGCGATCACGCACAATTCTATCAAAAAACCAGCTTTCCAAAGGATTATAATTCTGCGGTCCGTAAATATAAGTTGGACGAATCGAAGTAAAAGGAATTCCTAATTGCTGCAAGTAAGCTTCCGTCTCATGCTTACCCTTGTGACGACTCTTCGGATCAAGAGTATCACCTTCCATATGGGGCATTTGATCAGATTTCAGATATACCCCCGCAGAACTCATATACACAAAATGTTGTACCCGTCCTTGGAAAATTTCCGCCAACGGTTTAGTATCAGCAAGTTCCCGACCATTATTGTCAAAAATGACATCAAACTCTTCTTGTGCTAATTTTTCTGTAAGCTGGGTTGAGTCAGTGCGATCGCCTATAATTTGTCCTACACCATCAGGTACTGGATGATTACCACGATTAAACAAAACCACCTCATGTCCAACTTCCACCAACAGCTGAGTCAAGTAGACACCAATGAACCGAGTCCCACCAATAACCAGAATACGCATAAAATCCCAATTCCTTAGTAACTTAGGTCGCAAAATCACCCCTGTCATTGAGGTTATCAGAGGAAATAGCGAATAGGGAATAGTTAAAAAGCAAAAGACAAAAGTTAATTAATTTTCCCCCGCCCCCAGTCCTTCACAAGGGTAGGTTTTTTACTGGATCGTGAGGGCAAGACTTGGTGGACAACGTGGATAAGGTAACAAGGGAGGAAAACCGTATAAATCATGTACTGTTGATCACAAGAACAGACCCTCAAAAGACCATTGTGTGTATAAAATCTTCCTTGTCTTCCTTGTCTTCCTTGTCTTCCCTTCACAGATAATATTAAAAACCTACCGCTGTGATGCCCCCAGTCCCCAGTCCCCAAATTCTGAATTTTGAATTTTTAATTTTGAATTTTTAATTGGTATTGGCTGTGCCTTTGAAATATGCCTTAGTTCATGAATGGCTAACACCTAAAGCCACAGGTGGTTCAGAACTCGTAGTCAGGGAAATATTGAATCACATAGATGCTGATTTATATGCCCTGATTGACTTTGAATCCAGCAACCCTGAAAGTTATCTCCACAAACGTCAGATTGGTAAAACCTTTCTCCAGCACTTGCCATTAGCTCGCAAAGGTATACAAAAATATCTGCCTTTGTTACCATTAGCCATCGAACAATTGGATTTGCGGCAATATGACGTAATTTTGTCTTCATCCCACGCTGTAGCCAAAGGCATCCTATCAACCCCTGATCAGCTGCATATTTGTTACTGTCATAGCCCAATGCGCTATGCTTGGGACTTGACCTTTGATTATCTCAACCAAAGCAAACTAGGAGAAGGCGGCATTGGATGGATCACCAGATATTTGTTGCATAGTTTACGTCAATGGGATGTATTGAGCGCCAACCGCGTAGATTATTTCATTGCGAACTCTCAACATACAGCCCGACGGATTTGGCGTTGCTATCGACGAGAAGCAAAAGTAATTTACCCACCAGTAAACATCGAAAACTGTCCCTTTTCATCTGACAAAGAAGATTTTTATCTGATCGTTTCCCGATTAGTCAGCTACAAACAAGTATCCTTGATTGTTCAGGCTTTTAATCAGCTAAAACGACCATTGGTGGTGATTGGTACAGGACCAGAAATGAAACAGCTGCAAGAGATAGCAAATCCTCATATCCAAATACTGGGATGGCAACCAGAGGATGTGGTAAAAACATATATGGCTCGTGCTAAAGCCTTTGTCTATGCAGCTCGTGAGGATTTTGGTATTGCCTTAGTAGAAGCGCAAGCTTGTGGAACTCCAGTCATTGCTTATGGTGCAGGAGGGGCGCTAGAAACAGTCAGAGATATTCGTACCTGTATGGACACAGGAACAGGTATATTCTTCAAAGAACAAACAATAACAGCTTTAGTGGAGGCAGTAGAAAAATTTGAGGCCTATCAGGATTTTCTAAAATATGAGTATATAAGATTACACTCGACTCAATTTTCTCAACAAGTTTTTGCAAATCGCTATCTAGATTTTCTCAACCAGTGTCAAGAAAAAATTCTTCCCTGAAGTGATGGTCAAAATTTTTGTATTTATTTTTTAGGCTTTTGGGAATTTAATCCCAGAATCACTGCCTTTTAGCTTTAAGATCGGGACTATGTGTGGTGTGGATTATTAAGGAGTATGATGACTGCCCAGAGCTCACTCCTCTCCGGCAAGCGATACCCACGTAAAGATGCCAGTGCCTCAATGCGTACTTTAGCAAAACGTGGTCAAAAAACTAAACCCCCTAAGATACAACCTAGAGGTTTGGTTTTTCAGGGTTTAAACGGAGAGTTTGCCAAACGACTATTTGATATTGCATTTTCGCTGTCGGTTTTGATCTTGTTTTTCCCAATATATATAATCTTGGCCTTACTGATTGCTGTCAGTTCAAAAGGGCCAATCTTTTATGTCCAAGAACGGGTTGGTAAAAACTATCGCCGATTTAAATGTATTAAATTCCGCACTATGGTGAGCAATGCAGATGAAATGCTTGCCCAAATCATGGAAACATCCCCAGAGTTGCGCCAGGAATTTACCAGCACGTTTAAACTCAAACAAGACCCCCGAATTACCAAAATCGGCCACTTCCTGCGAATTACGAGTTTAGACGAATTTCCCCAATTTTGGAATGTCTTAAAAGGGGATATGAGTGTTGTTGGACCACGCCCTTTAGTAGCCGAAGAATTACCAAAATATGGCTGTCACATCGAGCATATTTTAACCATCCGTCCGGGAATTACTGGATTATGGCAAGTGTCTGGACGGAATGATATTCCTTACCCCCAACGAGTTCAAATCGACTTGCACTACGTCAAATTTAGGAATTTTTGGCTAGATTTAGGGATCATTTTGAAAACCATTGATGTAGTCATCATACCTAAAAATAACGGGGCATATTAACGTAAGTTGCTGTTTGAGAATAGGAGTTCAGGAGTTCAGACGTTTAGGAGTATGGCTTACGCCACGCTGGGTTATCAGGAGTTTAGGAGCAAACATTAAGTTCTTTCAGTTTTTTCTTCTGCTTTCCTTATCTACTGACTACTGACTCCTGTTGTAAATTTTATTGAATCTTTATAAAAATCAATAATCAATGCAGTTTTGGACAAGATTCAGAAGGATTATTAAATTATAATAAGATTTGTGATTTAGATAATGAGAGACTGACTTGTTAAAGTGCTTTTTATTCAGTATATTGGTTTACATTTAAGTTTTGATAAGTAGGTGGGTGTTAGAAATTGTCGTTATGACAAGGCAAGAGGTGAACCAGCGTGGTCTTGGGGAGCCACTGCGGTGAACGGGTTTCCCGGCATAAAGCAAGTGGCGTGGTTTCCCCCATGTAGGCGCTTCGCCTTTGCCCAGGGTCTGACTGGAGAACCGGAAGGGCAAGAGGCACTCATGCAATAGGGAAGAGGTTTTGGTCAATTTTACTTTTCGTTACATACTACTCTCCGACAAGCCGCTGCGCGTCTACGGTTTTTTTGTGCCTTCCTACTTAGCAATTAAGACTCGTATATTTACAATCAGGCAATTTTAGCCATGATTTGCTAATTTGGCTGAAATGATCTGTAACTTTTACAACTTCAAAACCAAGGGATAATTGGGTATGACGCAACAAAAACGAGCGTTGATTACTGGTATTACAGGTCAAGATGGTTCTTATCTGAGCGAGTTTTTACTAGAACAAGGTTATGAAGTTCATGGGATTATTCGTCGCACTTCCACCTTTAACACAGACCGCATTGATCATATTTATGAAGACCCCCATAAAGCTGGGGTAAAATTATTACTTCACTATGGTGACTTAACAGATGGTACTACTCTGCGCCGGATTTTAGAAGAAGTCAAACCTACAGAAATTTATAACTTAGGCGCTCAGTCTCATGTCAGAGTTAGCTTTGATTCACCAGAATATACAGTAGATTCGGTCGGAATGGGAACTTTACGTTTGTTAGAAGCCATCCGTGACTATCAACAACGCACAGGTATTCAAGTACGTTTCTACCAAGCTGGTTCTTCAGAAATGTATGGCTTGGTGCAAGCAGTACCCCAAAGTGAAACTACACCTTTTTATCCCCGTAGTCCCTATGCTTGTGCTAAAGTTTATGCCCACTGGCAAACAGTAAATTATCGAGAATCTTACAACTTATTTGCTTGTAATGGTGTTCTTTTCAACCATGAATCACCCCGGCGTGGTGAAACCTTTGTTACCCGTAAAATTACGAGAGCAGTTGCTCGCATAGTGGCTGGCAAACAGAAAAGTATATATATGGGCAACTTGGATGCCAAACGTGATTGGGGTTATGCTAAAGATTATGTAAAAGCCATGTGGCTTATGTTGCAGAAAGACGAGCCAGATGATTACGTGATTGCTACGGGTGAAACTCGCTCAGTGCGGGAGTTCTTGGCATTAGCATTTGGTTATGTGAATCTCAATTGGGAAGATTATGTGGAGTTTGATCAAAGGTATTTAAGACCTGCGGAAGTAGATTTGTTAATTGGTGATCCTACTAAGGCACAGCAGCAGTTAGGTTGGAAACCTTCAGTTACTTTTGAAGAACTGGTTTCTTTGATGGTAGAAGCTGATTTACAGGCACTGGGTTACACTTCCCCTAATGGCAATGGTTCACAACAACCCCCAGATATTGCTACTATTCGTCAGGAACTAGGTGCTCTCCACTTTTGATTTACACTGCTAAGGATAAAAATATGACTGCCTTAGAACTAACAAATAAACGCATTCTTGTCACTGGTGGTTCGGGTTTTCTAGGTCGTCAAGTGATAGATCAACTGTGCAAAGCTGGGGCTGACCGTGAGAAGATTACAGTTACGCGATCGTACAATTGTGATTTACGAGTATGGGAAAATTGCCAACGTGCAGTTGACCAACAACATATAGTCATTCACTTAGCTGCTCATGTTGGTGGTATTGGTCTAAACCGCGAAAAACCTGCAGAGTTGTTCTACGATAACTTGATGATGGGAGTCCACCTAATTCATGCTGCTTATCAAGTGGGTTTAGAAAAATTCGTCTGTGTTGGTACAATCTGCAGTTATCCTAAATTCACCCCAGTCCCCTTTAAAGAAGAAGATTTGTGGAATGGCTATCCAGAAGAAACTAACGCCCCCTATGGAGTGGCTAAGAAGGCGCTGTTAGTTCAACTACAATCCTACCGTCAGCAGTACGGCTTTAATGGTATTTACTTGCTACCTGTGAACTTATACGGGCCTGAAGACAATTTTAACCCCAGTAGTTCCCACGTTATTCCGGCTTTAATTCGTAAAGTTCACGAAGCCCAAATTCAGGGAGAAAAGCAACTTCCTGTTTGGGGTGATGGTTCTCCTACCCGCGAGTTTCTGTATTCCACAGATGCGGCACGGGGTATTGTTATGGGTACTCAGTTTTTCAATGAATCTGAACCCATTAATTTGGGTACGGGTGATGAAATCTCCATTCGCGATTTAATTAATCTGATTTGTGAGTTGATGGAGTATGAAGGGGAGATTGTTTGGGAAACTGACAAACCTAATGGACAACCACGACGCTGTTTAGATACGGAAAAAGCGAAGGAAGCCTTTGGATTTACTGCTCAAGTCAGTTTCCAAGAAGGGCTCAGAAATACCATTGATTGGTATCGTCACAACGCTGTGTAAGAAAAATTTATGTGTAGGGGTTTAGCAGTGCTAAACCCTAAAAAACTTTGATTCAAAACATTGAAAATTGAACATTGCAAAAAGTTGATTCACCACTAAAGAAGACAGAACTCCGCCGTAGTTTGCTGAAAATTCGTCAATATATGACTGTTCCAGAGTGGAGAGAAAAGAGCGATCGCATTTCTTCTCAACTCCAAACATCTGTTATTTTTAACCAAGCAACTACTATCCTGGCTTATTTCAGCTTTCGTCAAGAACCTGATATTGGCCCACTTTTTAGCGATTCTCAACGCCGCTGGGGTTTTCCCCGTTGTGTTGGTAAGTCCCTATTTTGGCACTTATGGCAACCGGATGATATGCCCCAAATGGGCAATTATGGAATTCCTGAACCACACCCAGAAGCGCCAATCATCAATTCTGCTGAAGTCGATTTAATTCTCGTCCCCAGTGTAGCTTGCGATCGCCAAGGATACCGTTTAGGTTATGGTGGTGGATATTATGACCGTTTGTTGACTTCTCCCACTTGGGCGAAAATACCCACCATAGGAATCGTCTTTGATTTCGCTTATTTATCCCAACTACCAATTGATAATTGGGATAAACCATTAAAAGGTGTTGTCACTGAAACAGTCGTATATTAAGTTCAGTGATTACTATTGTTTGAATAACTGATTTTAAATCGGAGCGGCGGGATTCGAACCCACGACCTCCACTACCCCAAAGTGGCGCGCTACCAAGCTGCGCTACGCCCCGTTAACTTAACTTTTAGATTCTCAATTTAAGATTTTGGATTGGGGGTTTATTCCAAATTTGTGAATCTAAACTTAATTAAGTCACTCTTACGAGAGTAACACAAGTTCCAAGAAAATAGCAAGCCTTTTATTCAAAAAAATTAAAAAACTTTCAGCATTTCTGTAGCTTGCAGTAATTCTGGTACAGCTTCAGGATCCCATTTTCCTTCTACACACCGCCCTGTATTGAGGATGAAGTGTAAACTATAGGATTGGGGATAGCCTTCTACCTCCATCCATAATAAATCGCTTTCTGCTTCACAGGCAATTTTTTCTTGCTCCATTAATTCTGTGGCTAAATGCTTCATTGTGTCTGCAAGCTGATTGAATAAGCGGCAAAAGTCGTTTAATTCAAGTTCGGTGAATTCTATCGCCCAGTCGTCTGTACCAACTAAGCCTTTGAATTCTGATGCGTCTGGGTTCCAGCCTATACGCCAACCTATTCCGCTTTTGATGACTCTTTGCATGATTATTTTTTCAACGCAGAGGAACGCAAAGTAAAATGCTGAGGGGTTGATTAGTTGGATGTGAGGAGATATATATTTAAGATGGCGGGTTAAAGATATTTACAAGGACTTGGACTAGGCTGTTGCGTTGTTTGCGGGTGAGTTTAGCTATGGCGGTGCAATCCCCCTCTAAGGGATTTTGCTTTAAGGAATCATTACCCGGATATGATGCTTCATATATTGTTTCATTGGCATCCAGGTAATCAGCTAAGGTGAGTTTCCAATCTAAACGATATATGGGGTATCTGCCTTTGACATAAATGTGATAGCGAATGAAACGACTTGCTAAGGTGTTATTTTCAGCAATTTTTCCAGTATCTTTATTTTTGTATAGGTTTTCTTTTGGCATATCTGGTAATTGTGTATACACCAGTTGCCAAACATCACTAGGACTAATTCTCTGAGCTACTGCAGGTGAAATAGTGAAAAAATTTGCACTTCCTGAACCTAAAGTAATGAAACTAACTGTGATTAAACCAGTGATCAGTCCTAAGTTAAACCGTACAAATAAAAGTTTTTTCTTTTTCATATTATTGTGTAGTGCAAAAAGGGAACTGGAAACTGAGAACAGAGACAAAACTCTTCCCAATCTCCAATACCCTATCAGTAGTTATAATTCGCCGATAATCTCTGGCTGAGTCATTTCATCAGACATCTCAATAATTGCTCTGAGTACGGGTTTCATCATTGCATCTTCATTATTCTCAAAATCTTCATAACGCCGACGCTTGGCACGATTCGCCACTTGAACTGTGATCCGATAGCGATTTGAGGCCGCGCTAATAAGCTCCTCAGCCCGATGCATAATCTGAGACTGGGTTGTCTCGAACTTGGAACGCTTGAGCATAATTAGTGGTTGTTGGGATTCTATCCCAGAATAGCACCAGTCAGTAGGGGTTAATCGCAACTGTATTTGGGGTAAAGACAAGATACGCGCAAAATTTATCACGATATAAAGTTGTGTAAAGTAGTCATGTATTTATGTCTTTCAAACATTGCCTAGTTGGGTTCAATTTAGGCAATGTTTGATGGAGAGAGAAACAGATAATAAAGCTTTCAGCCATTCTTACTCAACCACCCCAGCTTCCCTTTTCGGCAAAGATGGTTTCTCACCCTCCTCCCCCTGTCAAAGTAGCTTCAAAGCGAGAGCGGGAATATTTGCGTCCAAAGGAAGTGGAAGCGATGATCAAAGCGGCGCATTCATTCGGAACGCACGGAGTTCGAGATGCAGCCATTATTTTACTGATGTTTCGGCATGGGCTTAGCACGGCAGAGTTAGTTTCTCTGAAATGGTCACAAATTGATTTGAACGATGGCTATATAGAGATAAGAAGAGTAAAACATGGGCATGATAGCATTCATCCCCTACGCGCTCCTGAATTGAGCGCATTACGTCAGATTAAACGAGATTATCCTGAAACCCAGTATGTATTCGTCTCCGAGCGCAAAGCTCCCCTGTCCACCCGAACTATCCCTCACATTATAGCCAGAGCCGGAGAATTAGCTGGACTTAACGAATCTGTTCATCCTCATCAACTGCGTCATGCTTGTGGCTATTATCTTGCTTCACAGGGTCATGATACCAGAGCGATTCAGGACTACTTAGGACACAAAAATATTCACCATACAGTTCGCTACACGCAGATGTCCCCCCAAAGATTTGAATCGTTTTGGACAGATTGAGCCTTCTGGGGCGATAACAATGCTCCTGTAAACTGAAAATAACCATCTTTTCTCTCACTCGTGGCATCAATTGAACGGACAGCTTATCCCAGATTCAAACGGTACTATACCGCCAATGAACTCGATAGAACTTACACTCCCACGAGGATAGAGATAGCATTCGCGTTAAAAGTTACGACTTGGGAAGATAACTATTTTAATTTGCTAGTTTTACTCAAAGTATTTCAGAGATTAGGCTATTTCCCCCAAATAGCAGACATCCCTCTCACTATGATCAAGCATATTCGGATGGCACTGGATCTTCGAGAAGATAGGAGTTTTAGCTATCAATATCCACCAACTTTATCCCGTCATAAAAAAGCGATTCGCTCTTACTTCCCTTTATTATGGCGATTTTATAAAAGTCATCGTAGTGCATTCTTTCGAGTATTTAAATCCCTGTAGATAGAATCTACCAGTAGTGACGATAAGTTGGTTAAAGCCGTGGAAATTTTACTGTCTAATTCCCATCGGCGGGGGGAGTGGATAGGAACAGAAGTTGATTTATCTTTTATTTCACAGCAATGGCAAACGTTAGTGATAGTTCAGTCTAAAGATGTTACCAAAGGTGATGCGCCTCAATTTTGAGATTTGTATTTTTTCTTATGTCGCTGTTGAACTAAAGTCAGGGGATATTTGTGTCTTTAACAGTGAGGCTTATGCTGACTATAGAGAACAATTACTTTCTTGGAACGACTGTCAGCCATTAGTTGAAGCATACTGTCAACAATTAGGCTTTCCTACTCAGGCTGAAGATTTTGTCGAGAATTTAAAAAATTCATTAACCCAAACAGCATCGGCAGTAGATCTAGGCTATCCGAATAATACATCTGTCATTATTAGCGAGCAAGGAGAACTTGTTTTAAAAAGTCCATTAGCTAATCGTGAGAGTGCTTCTCTCAAAAATTTAGAGGCCTTAATCTCTGCAATGCCAGACCGTAACTTAATTGATATTCTCAGAGATGTGGATTACTGGACAAACTTTACCCGAAATTTTGGTCCTTTGAGTAGTTCTGATTCAAAATTAGACCGGTCTACAGAACGCTATTTATTAACCACTTTTACTTATGGATGCAATCTAGGGGCGACTCAAGCTGCACGTCACATGAGAGGCGTTATTACATCAAGAATGCTTAGTTTTCTCAATCAGAGACATATTAGTTTAAGAGGATTTAGCGGCTTTGAGTCCTTATTTAACCAGTCAGATCAAGCATTTGGTGATTATCTGATTGATCTTGATGCGATTCTACCAGCACTAGAGGAAAAGTTAAATTTAGGCTTCTGAGTAAATTTGTTACAAGACTTTACATCGTGATAAATTTTGCGCATATCTTGTCTTTACCCCTATTTCTGTTACAAAAACGGCAACGCAGACTAGGTGTTCCCATGTATCGTACATAATCTTCTGAATGGAGTGTGATCGCTTTGCTCGCCATAGGCATCGCTACCTTACTCCATAGCAAGTTCGCCCAAATTTGCCAATTAACATAAAACCATATCTAACAGCAAATACCACAGAGGTTGCTGTCTTATCTATACAGGCTCTAGCATCACCAACTGGCTTTATTTTTCATGTTCTTGTTGATGATTATTGATGTGATTATCGACTTCCAATAACTTGGACATAAATACATCCGGTTTTCTACTAATAACAGATATGACTTTATCAATAGCAACTACTTCACTGATTTTTACAACCCTTTCCCACAAAGTATCTTCTTCTGTCTCTTTATTGTGAGTTCTGTGTTTAAACCACAACAATTCATCGGAAACTCTGATAATTGTGGCAAAAAACCATTTATCTCTCATCAATAACCATATTTCTTGATCTACGTAGGTTTGTAGAATAGATTTCATAATACCTAAGATAATTAAAAGTTATTGGGCTACATAGTATGCTTTTATAAAAAAATAATACAATTGTGAATATACGGAATATTTAACTTCTAAGCCTGTGTAAATTTTAGCACATATTATTCCAGTTTGCTACCGGTTAGAAACTTTAAGCTTGCGGTATTAGTACACGATGGCGGAAATAAACCACCCATTCCAAATCTCTGAAAAGCTTATGCTGTATTCATTCTTAATGTTTAATTGTAACTGCCCAGGTATGAATGTCAGGGATATTCCGATGAGGGAAGAAAGATGGTAATGTTCAAGCACTAGTCCAGAAGAAAAATATCAAAGAATAGAGAAGCTAGAGCAAGAAAATACAGCACTGCGGGAATAGATAGCAGAGCTAGAGAGACCTTTGGGAATAGATAGCAAAACAACTTCAAAAATACCAGCCAGCGACGAACTCAAAAAATCAAATCAAATACGGACAAAAAGATTAAGAGAAAAAGGAAAGTAGGCATCAGAAGGACATATAAGTCATCCAAGGCAGACATTAGCCAAACAATGGGGCAGCGAATATCTTGAGAAAAGTAAAGGCGACATTGGGATTAAATCTCATTGGAGTTACTAGAGATGCATTAACTACGCCTTTAAAAGTCCCTTTTTGGACTGCTTAATAATCTCCGTGGCTATCTTCCTGGAGAGTGTCAATTTTACCCCCTAACTTGATTTAGTTGATACGTTATTTCTGTCTGGGATATTTTAGTTTGAATCACATTTCAGTATCCAATCTTAACTAACGCAAAAAGCTGCTAATTACCCACATCAAGATAAAAGTCAGAACCGTAGAGAACTGATTTTTTGTCACACTGATAAATGGCATTTGCTGTAATACCCAGGTAGCTATCAATCCCCCAGCTATTAAACCAACAATTAGTCCAGCCAATGTTAACAAAACTCCTCGACCAAATTTGTTTTCCTTACGATTAAGAAAATAAATACTGATTCCTACACCTACCACTAATGCTAACTGCAAAATCTGATCACTTGCCGCAGGGAAAAACACAGTGATAGCACTTAAACCCAAATACCAAGACCCTTGTATCAGTACCTCTGGCAAACTCGGTTGATCCAACATTCTTTGGAGCCACATAGGTGACTGTTCACGAGGAATAGGACTTTCTTTCTGAGGAGATTGGACTCGCATTTCTGGAAAACGAATACGCTCAGGTACTTTAATTTTTCCTTCTTGGCGCATCCGTAAGCGTTCCATTAGAATTGCATCATAGGCTGCTTCAATCAATTCTAAATACTTCACATCACCACCATGTTGCTCTAACAGGCGATTGCGAGCATCCTGAATTTCATCGAAGCTAGCATCTTCTGATACCCCAAGTTTTTCGTAGGGATTTTGATCGCTCATGGCAGTTTGTAAATTCAGCCTTGGTAAGCGGTAGTCTTTTGTGGAATAAAAAACAACCTTAATTTTTATTTTGATCGAAACAGTTGTTCCAACCTGTTCTTATCCTTTAACAGGATATTAGCACGGGTTAGTTTGTTTGACCCACGAATTTTAACTATAGTTACTTTAACATATTGTCATCGTACAGTGCATAATCAATCCCATCGCCTTTTGGATAGAACAGCAGGAATACTGTTTTGCTTGCTAAAATCCCAAGTTGCACATTTACGTAGGCAGATGCAGAGGAGCTATCTCTATGCCACTTTATGCTAACAGGGGGTGTTTACTACAACTTTTACCTCGAAATTGGAATAATGCAATTTAAATGCTAATTAGCTGAATCAACGCAAATATCATGATGTTGCAGTTCACTTCTAAAGGTTGGAAGGTTTATGTTGATGCTTTCATTGACCCCACTACTATGAATATCTGGGTTCACAGGTAGTGTCAGAACAACCATTTAGTAGATATACTGAAGTGCAGACCTGATTACCATAAGATTGATGCCTAAATCCTTCATAATTCTGATTACAGTTTATTTGAACAATCAGGATACTCGTAGCTGGCCTTTGTAGATTCTTAATAAGTGCCAAAGTGGAAATTGTGTTTTTACGCAATGACCTTGTTAATCATAATGAAGTTTTGTGTAAAGTGATGGTCATGGCTGCTGCCAAGATTCTTGTAGTTGATGACGACCCAGCCGTTCGGAATTTAATCCAACGCTTTTTGATTAGACAGAACTATCAAGTAGAAGCTGCCGAAGATGGTAAGGCAGCCCTAGCTCTATTTGAGCAGTTTAACCCAGACTTGGTAATTCTAGATGTAAATTTACCAGATGCCATCGGGTTTAACCTGTGCCAAGACATGCAAAGCCGTAATGGTGTTTTTGTACTCATGCTGACTAGCCGGACGGATGAATCCGACAAAATTCGTGGTTTTTCTAAAGGTGCTGATGACTATCTCACCAAACCATTTGGGTTAGGAGAGTTAGAAGTCAGAGTAGCAGCTATTTTGAGGCGTCAGCGGGTTGTGACGACCGCAGAACAAAAACGCCTGATTTTTGAAAAATTAATGATTGATCCGGTACGGAGGGAAGTATCATTTAATAACCAACCAGTGCCGTTAACTGCTTTAGAATTTGATTTGTTACATTTTTTAGCTAGTCATCCAGGTCGAGTTTGGCGGCGATCAGAACTTATTCAAGAGGTCTGGGACTATGAATATGTGGGAGACCAGCGAGTTGTCGATGTCCACATCGGTCAAATTCGCAAGAAGATTGAAATTGATGCTGGTCAACCGGCATTAATCCAAACTGTACGGGGTGTAGGGTATAAATTTGAATGTCCTACTCAACCGCAGCAAGACGTTAAATCCTAATCTTCAGGTAAGAATTCAGGAGTCAGAACATTTGAGAAGTTGGTTAATTATCAAATAGGTATTTTTGGGGTTAGCTTGAAAAAGATGACTCCTGTTCGCGTAGCGTGCCGTTAGGTATTAGCCGAATGCTTACATCTTCAGTAGATTATAAAGTTTGTTCATTTCTAACCAATGAACATTTTAGCAAAACTCTTGGATATTAAAAGAGTCTGTTCTCATGAGTATTTCGACTCTTAGTTCTGGCTGCCCTTAGCACTTGCTTTTAAACCAATGCTGTTTTCCGGTGTGTTCACTCAGGCAAACAACTGTATTTTACTAAGTTGATGAAAATTTTTGATCTGCTGAATTTCAACTAATAGCCCTTGATGGGTTAAACCATCAAGGACATACAGTATTTGCCAGAGCTATTAGAACACGCTCAAATTCTCAAATCCTGATTATACGAGAGTTATCAAAAGCTGTAGTGTGGGTCTAGACAGCCGCTAGGCATCATGCTATCTGCTATCATTCTGATCGATAGCAGATAGCAGCATTTCCAATGTAAGTATGTATAATCTATGGCGACATTAAGGCTGTATATATTCCAACTCAGCATTCATGAAATAAAGTTTCTAAGTAGATACGATCTGCACAGCGATCGCTATCTCCATTTTGGAGCAAAAACAGCGATAACGCCGCAGTTAATACTCGGGTTTGATCCCAATCAGGATGAGTTTCTAAATAGTTTTTTAGGGATTCCTGGAGTGTTTCAGGGATTTCAGTAAAGATACTAACCTTTGTGTTTATAAGATTTTCCTTCTATAAAGCCCATCAAGAGATGTTGCTTGCGTTAAGAGTTTTCAGCAATTGTTCGCCAGGTTGACAATCCGCACTCATATCTGAGGTAAATAATTTCCAAACTCGATGCTAAGGATGGGACGGACTAAAAAAGCAAGCCGAATCATTGTGTGCTAAGAGGGGGTTGGTTTGTCAATGCTGCGAAATTTTAAAACTTAGTAGATAAAAAATAATGACTGACGAAATAATCAAGACTATAGCTATATTTTTGTTACTTAACTTAATAAAATCTCAGTTCAGTTATGAATGTTGTTTAGTTACCAAAGCATAAAATCCCCAGTAAGTCAGTAAGACTTGATTGGTTCGTAGAGCTTCTGTGGAAAACTAGTAAAGTTCCTGTGGGAACTCTGTGGAATCAATGAGGATAATTGCAGCTAATGATAAGAATTACAAAGATATCAAGGTTTGGTAACAATTTAGCTTAAGCAAACTACGGAAGCTATATATAGCAATAGAGGCTACTAAGTACAATAATCTTAAGAAGTGGTAGAGGGGGATAATTACAAATTGCCATTTACAACCAGATAACTAGAAACTTGGCTTAGTATAGAAAAATTTAATAATTGTTTGTATCCATTTGTGACACAACTAGTGTTTAATATAACTAAACAGTTAGTTGCTGCAAAAATCTTACTTCTCACTGGTTGCAACCACCAAAAGTAAGTTATATTCAGCGCCTAATTTCTGCAAAAAGACAGAAATATACTTTTTTAGCTCAAAGATTTTATGTTAAGACTCTCCAGAGTTAACTAAGTATTTTTGGAGAAAAACCCCCATAGGTTAGAATTGTCCATACCTAATTTCTTTGATTGGCAATCCTAGAGGGATCTTAACTCTTGATATGAAATATTTTAGATGAAAATTTAAGTTTAGATGAAAACTTAAGTGTGAGGAGTCACCATGAAAAAAAAATTACTGAATTCGGGTGGAATTGGTTTACTCTGCTTGCTTTCTGGATTATTTACTGTAAAAGCAATGGCTGCTGATAGCCAACTACAGGATTTACCTAGTGTCAACCAAACTCAACAAAGTGATGATTTATCTGTATCTGCGACCCCAGTAGTTGCATTAGATGAGATTGAACAGGTAAATTCCGTGTCCCAATTATCAGATGTACAGCCTAAAGATTGGGCTTTTGGTGCATTACAATCTTTAGTTGAACGATATGGTTGTATTGCTGGCTATCCAAACGGCAGTTTTAGCGGCAATCGGGCGTTGAGTCGTTATGAATTCGCTGCTGGTTTAAATGCTTGTTTAGATAGAGTTAATGAGTTAATTGCTTCTAGTACAAGTGATTTATTAACAAAACAAGATTTAGCCACTCTCCAAAAACTGCAAGAAGAATTTTCTGCCGAACTCGCAACACTCAAAGGTCGAGTAGATGCTTTAGAAGCTCGTACTGCTGAAATTGAGGCTAATAGATTTTATACAACAACTAAGTTGAGTGGTGAAGCCATTATCGCCGCTATTGGTGCTACAGGAGGCGCTTCTGGTAGTGACCCTAATATCATCCTCACTAATAGAGTCCGCTTAAACCTGACCACCAGTTTCACAGGTAAAGACTTACTCATCACCGGGTTACAAGCTCATAACTTCTTAAGTGATGGCAGTAGTCTCCAGGGTAGTTTGGGATTATCATCAGGATTGAGTGCTAGTAGTGCGCGGACTAGCTTTGAACCCCAATTTCCTGGAGTCGACGTAAAGACTTTAACTGCTGTTGGTGCCAACTCACTGGAACTGTATAAACTGCTGTATATCTTTCCTGTAGCAGAAAAATTAACCTTATTTGCGGGGACTGCGGCGGAAGTTTCTGATGCTTTTCCTGCTATTACTCCCTTTTATGGAGAAGGACAAGAATCTATTTCCCATTTTGGTAATTTAAACCCTGTTCTCCGCGTTTCTGGTGGTACTTCTGGTTCTGCTTTAGCTTCTGCGGCTGGTTTTATTTATAGTTTTTCACCAAAACTGGATTTGAGAGCTTTGTATGGTAGTGTTAATGCCAACATTCCTCAAAGCAACGGTAGTACACCTTTGGGATCTGGTGTATTTAGTGGTAGTAGCGTAATTGCAACCCAACTGACTTTTAAACCCACCAAATCTATAGATGTGGGATTAAACTACTCCAATAGTTATCACGAAATTAATATTTTAGGCACAGGTTTAACTAGTAGTGACATTGGTGCTTTGTCTGGAGTTGATTTAGGAACACCTGTAAAGATGAACTCCTTTGGTGGGACTGCAACCTGGCGATTTTCCCCAAAGATGGCTTTATCTGGTTATGGTGCAGCAATTTTTGTGGATGATTCTTCTCCTGCTGTTGATGCTTCCACAACTTTTACGAGCTGGATGGTAGGCTTGCATTTTAATGATTTACTCAAAAAAGGGAATAATGCAGGTTTGATTTTTGGACAGCCTCTTTATCGTACTCAGGCTAGTGGTGCAGCCACACTAGGTACAAATAGAGGAACACCTTACCATCTAGAAGGTTATTACCGTTTTCGTATTAACGACAATGTGAGTATTACCCCTGGTGCGTTTGTCTTGTTTAATCCTGAAGGAGATAGCACCAACGCAACTACAACTGTAGGTCTAGTGCGTACTACCTTTACTTTTTAGGTGATTGGGGATTGGAGACAGAAAGCAGCAGGCAGAAGGCTTACACCACGCTGCGCTATCAGGATAAATAAGGAAGAGGGAAAAATAAATTGTCCTCACCATCTCCCTCATCTCCCCCATCTCCCCCATCTCCCCAGTCCTATTTCCGGCGTTCTTGCAATTTACGATATACAGCTTTTAGGTCAACTTGATGATGTGCGATCGCCACGAGGGTATGATAAAACAGGTCTGCAACTTCAGCTGTGATCGCATCAGCATCATCATCTTTACACGCCATAACTACCTCGGCGCCTTCCTCACCAATCTTTTTCAAAATTTTATTATCACCACCTGCCAATAACTTACAGGTATAAGAACTTTCATTGGGATGATCACGGCGATCGCATATTACCTGGAAAAGCTGCGATAGCATATCCGCTGGTGGAGGGGCTATTTTCCCATCAACTTGGTGAAAACAACTACGCTCCCCAGTATGACAAGCAATATCTCCCAGCTGCTCAACTCCAATCAGTAAAGCATCACTATCACAGTCATAACGCATACTCTGCACCTTCTGAATATGACCAGAAGTAGCCCCTTTATGCCATAACTCCTGACGGGAACGACTCCAAAACCAAGTTTCTCCAGTTTCTAGGGTCTTGTCTAAAGACTCCCGATTCATCCAGGCCATCATTAAGACAGTACCATCCAGATAATCTTGGACAATTGCCGCCACTAAACCCTTGTCATCGTAGCGGATTTTTTCAACAGGGATGGCAGATTGTAGCGCTCGCAGTTCGGGAGAAGACATACCAAAAACTTTTGTAAGTTAACAATAATCAATGAATTCAAGGTGCTAACAGGAGTTTACCAGAAAGAATAATAATATTATTATTGTCATTTTTTTTGGTTTAATCAATTCTATTACTATAGAAATTCTAAGCATTTTTTCGCCCTATCCTAAGATAGAAGCTCGATTTAGTCACCACTTATAGGAGATAACCCTTGGTAAACACCACCATTAAAACCACAAAATCACAAGAAATTTTTGCGGCTGCTCAAAACCTGATGCCAGGAGGAGTTAGTTCTCCAGTCCGTGCATTTAAATCCGTCGGTGGACAACCCATAGTATTTGATCGCGTTAACGGAGCCTATATTTGGGATGTAGACGGCAACCAATACATCGACTACGTGGGTACTTGGGGACCGGCTATTTGCGGTCATGCCCATCCAGAAGTGATCACAGCACTGCATACAGCCTTGGAAAAAGGCACCAGCTTCGGGGCACCCTGTGCGTTAGAAAATGTCTTAGCCGAAATGATGATAGATGCTGTTCCTAGCATCGAAATGGTCAGATTTGTGAACTCTGGAACTGAAGCTTGTATGGCCGTACTGCGGTTAATGCGAGCCTTCACCAAACGAGATAAAATCATCAAGTTTGAAGGTTGCTATCACGGACATGCTGATATGTTCCTCGTTCAAGCGGGTTCTGGTGTAGCTACACTGGGTTTACCCGATTCCCCAGGAGTTCCCAAAGCAGCAACCAGTGACACATTAACAGCACCTTATAATGATTTAGAAGCTGTCAAAGCTTTGTTTGAAGAAAACAAGAATCAAATTGCTGGTGTGATTCTCGAACCAGTAGTTGGTAATGCTGGCTTTATTACTCCCGATGCTGGTTTCTTGGAAGGATTACGAGAACTTACGCACGAACATGATGCATTACTAGTATTTGATGAAGTGATGACTGGCTTCCGTATTGCCTACGGTGGCGCTCAAGAAAAATTTGGCATTACACCAGATTTGACAACACTCGGTAAAATTATCGGTGGTGGCTTGCCAGTAGGAGCCTATGGTGGTCGCCGCGATATCATGTCAATGGTTGCTCCTGCTGGTTCTGTATATCAGGCTGGGACTCTTTCTGGTAATCCCCTGGCTATGACTGCGGGAATTAAAACACTGGAATTACTTCAAAAACCAGGTAGTTACGAGTACCTAGAACGCATTACCAAGAAACTAGCCGATGGGTTGCTCAAAATTACCCAAGAAACTGGTCATGCCGCTTGTGGTGGTCATATCAGCGCCATGTTTGGCTTATTTTTCACTGCCGGGCCAGTCCATAACTATGAAGATGCGAAAAAGTGTGATACAGGAAAATTTGGGCGTTTCCATCGTGGGATGTTAGAGCGTGGTATCTACTTAGCACCATCTCAGTTTGAGGCTGGGTTTACTTCTTTGGCTCACACAGATGAAGATATTGACAAAACTTTAGCTACTGCAAAAGATGTGCTTTCTAGTCTGTAACCTTTTCCTACCAAGAAAAGCTAGGGCGTACACACAATTGCTACCTGTCTTCGTTTCAGCCTATTTCGCCCCCTAAGTACCCCAATTATGGGGTACTTAGAAAATTCTTGTCTCACCAGAATTGGGGGTTAGGGGGGTTGATTAAGGGCTGGGCTAAATTACTTGTGTGTACACGGTAGCAAAGAAAAGGGAGATGAGGATAAGCAAGTCGGTGGGATTAAACTGAACTATGTAGAGTTTTGTAGGGAAAAGGGTAAGAGGAAAAAACTTTTCCTCTTACCCTTTTCACTGCTTAATATAGTTATATTTATTTGCACCTACCTAGTGGTCTCTTAAAGACACTTTGAGGGGTAATGATAGGAAGAAACATTTCTATTCTTCCCCTGCTCCCCTTCACCCGTCATTTTTAGGTTGACAGACTGCTAAGTTCCCCTTTTCCTTTTCCTTAACAGCCACATCCATTATGACTACGGCCTTTCATGCCCTTCAGCACAGCCATCAAAGCAATAGTATTTACCATCTTTGCGGATAGCGTTTTCTAGAGAAACTACACATAAACAACGATGACAAGCGCATTTCATGTGATGAACAATTGTCATAAATTTCTCCATTTTTTGATTGGAGATAAAAATATAACACATGAACAATTATTCATGCTTTCCTAAAATTAAAATTAACCGTAATCAGATATAGCAGGAGTCAGGAGTCAGGAGTAAAATTCTCTTGCTGTCTAGGTTTGAATTTAGATTCTGTACCTCATTGATCTGCAATTTGCTGTAAAAGCAATCCTTACCCATGAAGCTTTTCCCAAACCAACTAACAATTTTGAGATGGTTAACTGAGCAGTATGAGATACTTAAGTGATAGCAATACTAATTTCATAATTGGTTTGTATAACATACAATCGATCTTTCAGCAATATCACTTAACAAAAGCAGCTACTACAGCATGATTTTAATGAGATAATAGTTAAGACAACAACTTTGGTTCAAAGCGAAGTTAATTTCGCTAGGTTTACTATAACTTGAATTATCATCCGTATAACTTTAGAAACTCTTTAACAACATTTCCACAAAAATTGCCTGACAAAGTTAGGATTTACTCTCAATAATGTAATGAGAGTCTAATTTTTCCCTTATCCTTCGTGCAGCGAGTTAACAGTGCATGAGCTACTGCTTCAATCCTACCTGTGCCCATCCCAAAAATTTGTCATCTAGCCAGAGGTGTAATTCTTGTGGCTCACCATTACTATTGCGCGATCGCTATCAGATTATTAAACGGTTAGGTCAAGGGGGCTTTGGAGCTACCTTTGTAGCCGTAGATGAAGTCCTACCAGGAGAACCTTGTTGTGTAATCAAGCAACTCCGTCCGTCAGGAACAGCCCCACACATATTACAAATGGCACGGGATCTGTTTGAGAGAGAAGCTAAAACACTAGGTAAGATTGGTAATCATCCCCACATCCCAAGGTTATTAGACTATTTTGAAGAAGAAACACAATTTTATTTAGTTCAGGAATATATCAGTGGTGCTACTCTCCAACAAGAAGTGAAAAAAACCGGATTTTATAGCGAAGCTGGAGTGAAACAGTTCTTAACAGAGATTTTGCCATTACTGCAATACATTCATGACCTCAAGGTAATTCATCGTGATATCAAACCAGCTAACTTAATTCGCCGCACTCAAGATGCCAGACTAGTATTAATTGATTTTGGCGCTGTCAAAAACCAAGTCAGCCAAATTCCGCCTAACCAATCGGGACAAACGGCATTAACAGCTTACGCGATTGGTACTCCTGGTTTTGCCCCTCCAGAGCAAATGGCCATGCGTCCAGTTTACTCTAGTGATATATACGCACTAGGAGTGACGTGCATTTATCTACTGACAGGGAAAACTCCCAAAGACATTCCATACAATCCCACAACAGGTGAAATGATGTGGGAACAGATGGTAAATATGAGCGGCCATTTAACCACTGTTTTAAAGAAAATGTTGGAGGTTTCAATCCGCAATCGTTACCAGTCAGCTTCAGATGTACTCAGGGCGATGGGTATGGAACCATATCTAGACAGTTTAGCCAAAGGACTAATTGTAAAAACTGAAACTGATAGTAGAGATAAAATACAGAATCGACCAGAAAATCCTGGTAATTTGTCGAGTAATCCTACTTCCGGTAGCAATGATGGTGTGGCACAGCTAGCAGCTGCCATTCGTGCTAGAAGAGCTAAATCACCAGAAACATCTGGATTGCGGGCTGGACGAAACCAGAACAAGCAGTTGATATCTAAACCGTCCAGTGCAGCTAACAGCGATCTCAGTGGTTCTCAAATTAATCGCCGATTAAATTCCGAAACTCTCCTCAAAGCATACTTAAAAGGCAGAAGGGATTTTGCCTGTTTCAATATCAGTCTTTTGAACTTAGAAGGTGCAGACTTATCGGGAACTAATTTCCATTCCGCTCAATTAAGAAAAACCAACCTCCAAGGTGCTAATCTTGAAAATACGGACTTTGGTAGAGCTAGTTTAATGCAAACAAACTTAAGAGATGCTAATTTGACAAAAGCTTACTTAAGCCATGCTGATTTAGAAGGAGCAGACTTAAGAGGAGCTGATCTCAGTTATGCTTATATAAGTCAGGCTAATCTCCGGGGAACTAATTTGTGTGGTGCTAATCTTACAGGAGCAAAAGTTACTGACGAACAACTGGCATTAGCAAAGATTAATTGGCTAACAGTACGTCCCAATGGCAAACGCGGGTTTCTATAAAACTGGCTGATTTGGTGATTTTGAATAAATCTGATTTAGATGATACTGACAATGAAATAATGGCAGGCCTTGTCATTTTCTGCTATTTATATAAAAAACTTCTAACACTTTCATCTCTGGGAGATTCAGAATTTTATCTACGGGAACTTTCCTTGCGATCGCCGAAACTTTTGCAAAATTTACCTTATTTTATTTAGTTAGGGTAAAAATTTTCAGGTTATCTGAACCTTTTCAGGGGTCTAATTATGATAGTTTTGAGTCATTCTTAATATGTTCTAACATTTAGTGGTATTAGGATATTCAAATTCACCAGGTTGACGAATGAGAAGTTCATTTAAAATCAACTGTTCTGCAGGGTTTATTACCTGTAATCGAACCACATTAGGTTCGACAGTTTGCCAGGAAACTCGATATTGATATTTGGCATTAGTCCAGGTGAAGACAGGACGAGCTTTAGTACCAGATGCTTTAGCACCAACTAAATATAGAAGCATTTTAATAAAACTTAAATATACGCAATAAAGTGCAAATTTATAGGATTAATGTTTTACTTGATTTTGTATTCTTCTAGTAGAAACGGAGCAATTAATTATTCTGGGGCATAATGATGTATTATTAATTAATAAAACTACACAGCAAACATGGCTACAAAAATTCCCGTTACAGTAATCACAGGCTTCTTAGGAAGCGGTAAAACCAGCCTCATCCGTCACCTCCTCCAAAACAAGCAAGGACGACGCATAGCAGTATTAGTCAACGAATTTGGCGAACTGGGTATAGATGGAGAATTATTAAAATCCTGTCAAATTTGCCCGGAAGATGAAACAGAAGAAAATCCAGAAAATAATATATTTGAACTCACAAACGGCTGTTTATGCTGCACCGTCCAAGAGGAATTTTACCCGACAATGCGGGAGTTAATTAAACGCCGAGATAGTATTGATTGTATTATTATTGAAACCTCTGGGTTAGCTTTACCAAAACCTTTAGTTAAAGCTTTTCGTTGGCAGGAAATTCGCAATGCAGCTACAGTAGATGCAGTGATTACAGTTGTAGATTGTGCTGCGGTGGCTGCGGGAACATTTGCCAGTGATTTAGATGCGATCGCTGCACAACGGCAAGAAAATGATAACCTAGAACATGAAACACCATTGCAAGAATTATTTGAAGACCAACTTGCTTGTGCAGATTTGGTAATTTTGAATAAAACCGATTTAGTGGATGGTGCAACACAAGCGCAAGTAATTGAATTAGTCAAAAATGAATTACCCAGAGAAGTAAAAATTGTCTCTAGTGATTATGGTAAACTAGACGCATCCATACTATTAGGATTTGAGTCCGCAGTTGAAGATAATTTAGATTTTCGTCCTAGTCATCATGACACAGAAGAAGACCATGATCATGATGATGAAATTAACTCAACTCATGTCATTTTAGACCGCACTTTTGACCCAGAAAAGTTGCAATCAATATTAGAAAAACTGGCACAAGAACAAGAAATTTACAGAATTAAAGGTTTTGTTGCCGTTACAAATAAACCCATGAGGTTAGTTATGCAAGGTGTAGGGAGAAGATTTGATCAATTTTATGACCGTCCTTGGAAGCCAGAAGAAGCAAAAAAAACCAGTTTAGTTTTTATCGGTCGTGATTTACAATCTTCAGAAATAGAATCTCAACTTGTTGCTTTGTAAAGTATTAATATGACAGGTTTATTTAACAGTGCAAATCTTTTCGTTTTGCCTTTTTGGGCATTAATGATTTTATTACCGAACTGGAAAGTTACTCGCAAGGTAATGGAATCTTATCAACCTTTTGTGGTTTTAGGTGCTGCTTATGTGTATTTATTTGTCACCAGCATTACCCCAGAAAATGCTGCAGCTTTATCAAATCCTCAATTAGCGGATATAGCTAAGTTTTTTAGTAATGAAACAGCCGCTGCTACAGGTTGGATTCATTTTCTCGTAATGGATTTATTTGTTGGTCGGTGGATATATTGGGAAGGACAAAAAACAGGGATTTGGACAATTCATTCTTTGGCTTTATGTTTGTTTTCAGGTCCAATAGGTATACTCTCTCATATTTTCACTTCTTGTATTTTTAAAGCCTTTTCTAAAGGTTGTGAAGGTTTGACACCAGAAGGAAAAGCTGCTGTTAATTAAATTTAGATAGGGGTAAAGCATTGCCCTTTACCCCTAAAATATCTAATGACTTATGCCATCTGGGCTATTCTATAGTTGGCATCTAGCCAGCAGCGTGGTAATTCTTCACCGGATGGAAATACTAACTGTTCTTTTTTATAGAGGTCTGTTTCCTGTTCTTCTTCTCCTTCTTGGTCTTTGGCGTGGATAATGTCTCGATTTGGATCTATCAATTCTTGGAGATCCATAATTCTCACTAAATCGCTGCTATTTTTGAGTTGTAAAAACATATACAAAACCCTCCATTTATTATTTGGTCTGGTGTTAATGTGTGTTTTTTAACCGCAGAGGTACGCGGAGGTAAACGTGGAGGAAGAGGGAGGAGAAGTTAGAATTATCTTTGGTATTTTTCGAGAATATCTACTAGGTTTACTTGGCATTGCAGAGGTAGTAAATCAATTAATGCTAGTTCTTTTCTACCACCACCAATTTTGACGGGAATAGATTCTAATATTTGAATGACTCGGTTTTCGTTGACTTTTCTGTCGGTAATCAAAGGATACAATTTTTCTGCCACTACATTATGAAGTTTGGCATCAGCTAGATATAAATGCCACTTAGCTATATCTATATAGATATTTTCGCCAATTTCTGCTGCTAGGGCTTCTAGTAATTCTGTGGTATTAGTTTTAGCCATAACCCTATATTTAAGTGAGAATGGAACTTTTAGCTTACTCCATTTTATCTGTTAATTGGGTAATTTGTCTCTACTCCCACAGGTTAAAATTGCCCTAGCTTGAGTAATCTCTCTTCAGGTTGATTTAGGTGGTGTTTGGTCGTAATTAGCGATTGCACCAATATAAATTAGATGCAACAATATTACTCCTACCCAGCCTAGAGTTAATGGTGTTAACCATTCCCAAGATGTGGTTTTCAAGATGTGGAAAAACCATAACCCAGAATTGACAGTAGCAGCAACAGCTACATGGAAGGCAAAATTCATGCGGTCATCTAATTTGCGGAAATCTGGATCTTTGCGATCTGGTTTGCGAGGCCAACGAGGAGGCATAAATAATTAATATTTGTGAATTTCTTACAGATGTTAATACACTTTACCCATTTTAAGGTTTTTTGGGTCAACTCCTGCCGGGAATTAAAATAATTCGTAATTTCACGAAAAATACACAAAAACTCTCCATTTCCTAGTCTGCGGAGATACAAATTTAGTATCGGCGGAATAAGTAGGGGTAAGAGAAAAAAAGAAAAAGTTGAGGGTGGGACACAGGGCGTTATAAAATATGAGACATGAGGCAAAAAATTTTAGCAAAAGACTTATCACAAACAGAGTTGCTCCAAAGCATTGAGCGAAAAGGAATTGCAGAGAAATCCATGGGTCAGAAAGTAGAGATATGACTGAATCTAATAGAGCAGTTACAATCAGAAGTTAAAGAATTACGGGCAGAAAATTAAGGGTTAAGAGATGAAAACAACTGATTGAAGGGAGAAAAGGGTCAGCCAGAGATAAAAGCCAAGAATCAAAAAGGCTTCACAAGCAATCACTCATCGGAGAAAGAGCGACAAACGCCAAAAAAGGACAACAAAGGCAGTAAGAAGGCTGGGATTAAAATAGACAGAGAAGAAATACTAGAATATCCCCAAGAATTACTGCCAGCAGAGGCGCAGTTCAAAGGGTATGAAGAAGTAATCATCCAAGACATCATCCTGGCAACCGATAACGTACTATTCCGGAAAGAGAAATACTACTCACCATGAGAAGGAAAAACCTATTTGGCAGAACCTCCTTGGGGTTATGAGGGAGAATTCGGTCTAGGAATAAAAACCCTGATTATCAGCTTGTACTATGGGGGTAACATGACCCAAGGCAAGTTGTTAGAGTTCCTAGAGAATATTGACTTGCTGGAGCATTTTCAACTACCAACTAAATGGAGAAATGCTCTCCAAGTATTACCTCAAGAAACTGTGTTGAGTGAGGCAGAGTTTCATACCCTACTGGATACACATCTGCCTAAACTGGGTTCACAAAAACGGACTCGGATTATGGAAGCAGCAGTGCATTTCTAAGGTTGGGAATATTCCCTGTTTGGCGACTATTGTTTACGAAAAATCTGCTCTCAATCCTTTTGGTTGCTCATGGATGCCTGAATAACTTCTTCCCCCGAAGTATTCAGGGGATACCAAATTTATCTGCGTCCATCTGCGTTCATCTGCTGTTAATTCCTTGTTCCTGTCACTAAACTGATCTGAAAATTTCTACCTCAGTAGAAAATAAATTAGCGTAAGCAGACTCTATTGTGTGCAGTAACTTTAAAATGTCGTATGGTTTAGTTACCCAATGGGAAATACCCAAAGATAAAACTAAATCTTCTGGATAGCCATAAGCAGTAGGGAATACAATAGCTAAATTGATGCCTTGTTTTTGAAGATATTGGTAAACTTCAACTCCTGTGATTTCTGGCATTCTATTATCTAGAATTAATAAATGTAGTCGATACTTAACTACTTTTTATAAAGCTTCTTTACCATCTTTTGCTTCTATGATATCCCAGCCTTATTCATGCAGCAGAAAGGAGAGCATTTCTCGAGTATCATCATCATCATCTGCAATTACCAATTGGCGCTTTTTAAAATCTTGATTATTCATAAATATTTACTTGGTTATGGGTAGAGAAAAAATATCAGTTATTGGTTCTGATTTAGAAGTATTTAATCCGGGAATAGATGTAAAACTGACTTGTGCAAATTCAGAATAGGGCATTTTCTCAACTGTAACTTTCACTGTTCCACCTTTACCTGGTCTTTCAAAAGAGTTGATAAAACAGTGTAGCAGCTTAGGTAACAGAGTTCTGATATCTGCAAGTTACTGAAATTGGATCTGGCCATTAAGTAAGAATTTCTACTTTCCGAATAGTAGCTTTACTTGCTAAAAGGTCTACTAAATCGCCCAAACTATCAGTAAGTGATAGAGGTTGAATTAAACCGATTTCTAATGATGCAAAATTGAGCCAAATTTTGGCACGATGACGGAATATTTGAATAGATTGTTCTGGTTGTTGCAGTAATTTCATTGCATAATCCAAACGCTTAACAGCATAATCCAAACGTTTAATACCTACCATCCGGGAGCTAATCTTCAGTTTTAAAAGTGCGGCTTGATGCTCTTGGATAATATCTTGACGCAGTTCTTCTAATGGCTGATAATCATCAACAGTTGATGTTGACACACGGCGAATCTGTTTTTCTAAATTCCCAATCAATAATTCTGCTTCAATACCGTGGGATGCACACAACAATATTTCTTTCAACCTTTGTCCAGCATCAGGACGACGGACGGAGATACTTAATATACCTACAATTTCGCGGTTTTCGTCCTGCAGGGGAATTCCTTGACAAGTGAAGGGATGAAATCCTTGAATAAAATGCTCTGCAGCTACAATTTCTACATAATCTTCTTCAGCTAAGGAAGTCCCGATACCATTGGCACCAGCGACAGCTTCTGATAGCAGGGAACCCTGACTAGGAAATGATTCGGAAGCTTGTACGGTTTACATCTAGTAGAATAGCTTGGCGATCAGTCAACATCACTGCATGACGATCTGTCCCAGCTGCCTGTGATAGTGTTCGGAAGTAAGGCGCAGCTACATTAATCAGATTACTCTGTTGCGCTACTAAACGTTCAGTCTCTAAGCTGGACAGTTTCTCTGCTTGCAGCGCGAGGTTATTAGCCCCTTGCAAATGCGATCTTTCCCAAGGAGGATAGATTTCTGAGCGCAACATCTCAGCACAAATTCCACCTGTTCCTGTGTATATACGTCCTGCTTCTACTGCATTATTTCCCTGATCGGACATAGCTTTAACATCTCGTGGTTGAAAAATATCACTTAAAACTTACGCTTTGATAGCAAAAATCAATGGTTTCAGCAGGGTGTAGGATGTAAGAGAAGAAAAAGAAAGTATTGGGAAATTGTCAAGGTAATTCTTCTGTTTCCCTCTTATTCTTTCTCTACTCGTTTCACCGCACCTTGTTCAAACAAATAATTCCGGTGCATAAATACTGTCATTTATCATGTTTATTTTATTTGTTTGTATCATGTCTCAACAGCTATGACAATCCTGGTTAACCAGCGATTCTTTTTAAAGTCCTGCCAAAAAAGCCGAGAAAAAGAGAGAAAGTATCACATTTCACCCACAAATTTTTACATCAATCAAGTGGATGAATTTTTATGCTCTTTAATTAAGATTTATTCATCTTTTTGATAGAGGGAGTTAATCAGTCCACTTGTCAAGATGGTAATGATATTGAGCGGTGGATGAAAATGACTAAAGCAAACCCAGTTGAACTCCAAAAACATTTGAATGGTGTTGACTATCCTGCCACTAAATAAAGAAGAATTGATTGAAACAGCTAGAGAACAAGGAGCAGATAAAAAACTGATCTCATTACTAGAACAATTACCAGACAATGAAGAATATGAACATCGTGCTGAACTTAACAAAGCTATAGGTGAGATTTAGTAGGTCAGGTAATGGGTAATGGTTTATTTCTTCAACAATCACCAATTAGCCTACCTAAAATCGTAAGAATTCAGGAGTCAGAATGTTTGAGAAATTGGTTAATTATCAAATAGGTATTTTTGGCGTTAGCCTGAAAAAGCTGATTGCTGTTCGCATAGCGTGCCGTTAGGCATTAGCTGAATGCTTACCTAAAATCTAAAATCTATCATTCAAAATCGGTATAATCTCCAGATTTACCACCAGTCTTACTTACTAAACTAATTGATTCAATTTGAATAGATTTCTCTAAAGCTTGGGCCATATCCTACAAAGTCAGAGCCCCAAGAGAAACTACCGTTAAAGCTTCCATCTCCACACCAGTTTCCGCTTTAGTTTTCACCGTGGCATGAATTTGATAACCAGGTAGTTGCTTATCTGGCTTGATATCAACTGTAATTTTTTGCAAAGGCAAGGGATGACAGAGAGGAATTAAATTGGCGGTCTGTTTAGCAGCCATAATCCCCCCTAACCTAGCAGTCGCTAAAGCATCCCCTTTAGGAGCATTTCCCGCTTCAATAGCCGCGAAGGTTTCTGGCAGCATCCGCACTCTAGCAGTAGCCACAGCTTCCCGCACAGTGGCAACTTTACCAGACACATCAACCATTTGCGCCTCTCCCTGGGGGTCGAGATGAGTCAGTTGAGAAGAATTTGAAAAAATATCTTGCGTCATTTGGGAAGTATGTGTTATCATAGGCTTGGTTAAGGGCGTGTAGCTCAGTGGACTAGAGCACGTGGCTACGGACTACGGTGTCGGGGGTTCGAATCCCTCCTCGCCCGTTCAAGAACAATAATAATAAATAAATTGCACAAACTCTGTAATCGGGTTTGTGCAATTTATTTTTCAGGAGTCTGGCTATTGCCACGCTTCTCTATCAGGAGTCAGGAGGAAAAAATTTCTCTTCTAACCAATGCCCAGTGCCCAATGCCCATGCCCTGCCCTGCCTTCATTCTCTTTTTAAGGCATAAACATCTTCACCACGACCAAAGGCAAAGCGGAGAGACTTGGGTAAATTTTGACTCGACTGGGTCACAAAAATCAGAATTCCTAGAACAGTTAAACCGGTGGCAAAACCAAACGTACTGCGATAGCCGATTTGTTCAGCAACAAAACCCACAACTGGTCCGGCTATAGTCAGTCCAACATCAAATCCCATTAAAGATACACCAAATATCCGCCCCCGTTCGTGGGGTAAGGCTCTATCTGTCATCATTGCAGAAATCATGGGAATAGCAGTACCAGAAGCTGCACCTTCAATAACGGCTCCTACTAAGAAAATAAAGGCGTTGTTGGCTTGCCAAATAAATACCAATGCCAGAGTATAAGCAACTAGGCTGAAAGTTACAAATAAACCGCGTCCATATTTATCAGAAGCTCTACCAGCAAACAATCTAATACTAAAACTAGATATAGCAGCTGCGGTAAAAAACAACCCGGCATTTAAATGTATTCCGGTTGATTTAATATACAAGGCGATAAAAGTATGTACCGTACCTAATGACAAACCAATCAGTAGCAGCACAATTGCAGGTACACGCACACGAGGACTGATGAGTAATTGCCAAAATCCATCATCAGTGGTGTTTACGGGTTTTTCAACTACTGCTGGATTGACTATGGGCAGGATACATATTAAGCCCAAACTACCTAAAACAGCAGAGGCAATAAATAATGGTGTGTAACCAGCGACTGCCTGTAAATATCCACCTAAAGCTGGACCTAGTGCCACACCGATAGGATTAACTAAACTCATATAGCCAATAACTTCTCCGCGACGGTGTTCTGGTGATAAATCTCCCACCAAGGCGATGTAAGCTGTACCAAAGGCGGCAATACTGATGCCATGAAAGGCACGAATTACCATTAAAGCTAGAAGTGATTTTACTACTAAATAACCCAAGGGTGTGATCGCAGCCACTGCCATCCCAATCAGCAACACAATCTTTCTACCCCGATGGTCTGCCAACATTCCTAGTTGGGGGCGGAATATTAACATCCCAATGGCAAAGCTACCCATAACAACACCAATTTGTTGCTTGCTTGCCCCAAGAGACTCAATATATAAAGGTAAAGTCGGCAACAACGAAGCTAAACTTGACCAGAATAATAAACCCGCTGCAAATAATATCAGCAGGTTGCGCCGCAGATTAGCGTCAAAAGTATCAAAAGCTTTCACGGCAGATGAAATTTTAATGTTAAGTAATTTGTCTTTCTATTGTTACCTTACTTAACATTTTTCGCCACTACTTCCCGCACCCGATATATCGGCCTTCCCTGAGATTCATGATAAGTACGCATTAACAATTCTGCCAAAAGACCGAAGCAAAATAACTGCACACCTGTTACAAGCAACAAAACTGCCAAAATTAGCAAAGGACGATTACCTATATTCGCATGGAAAAACAACTTTACGAAAGTTAAGTAAATTCCTATTCCTCCCCCAGAAACCATAGACAATAACCCTAACAAACCAAAAACGTGCATAGGACGGGTGAGGAACTTTTTCATAAATAGAATAGTTAACAAATCCATCAACACCCGGAAAGTCCGAGAAATTCCATACTTACTCTTGCCAAAGCGCCGCGCATGATGACGCACAGGCAATTCTGTAATTCTTGCGCCTTCAATATATGCCAAAGCTGGTAAAAAACGGTGTAATTCGCCATAAAGATTCATATCTGCAACTAATTCGCTACGATAGGCTTTTAGAGAACAACCATAGTCGTGAATATAAACGCTAGTAGTGCGACGAATTAACCAATTAGCAATTTTAGAAGGAAGCAACCGATTTACTGCCCCATCTTGGCGATTTTGCCGCCAACCACTCACCAAATCATAACCTTCATCCAACTTTGCCAATAACATGGGAATATCAGCCGGATCATTTTGCAAATCAGCGTCTAAGGTAACAATTGCTTTCCCCGTCGCATAATTAAAACCAGCAGACATGGCCGCAGTTTGTCCGTAATTACGCCGCAAAATCACAGCTTTTAAATCAGTGCGAATTTGTGCCTGTTCCTTGAGAAATTCCGGCGAACAATCAGTAGAACCATCATCCACACAGATAATTTCATAACTTACCTCAATAGCAATCAAAATAGAAGAAATTGCTTCTAGTAATAAAGGCAAGCTTTCGACCTCATCTTTTACGGGTACAACTACGGATACATCTGGTAATTGATGATTGGTGATTGGTAATTGGTAATTGGTCATTGCTGATTAGTGATCGCTGATAGTTAATTTCACATTGTAGGGTGGGTTAGGACTTGATATAGATCCCCGACTTCCGTAAGAAGTCGGGGATCTGGGTAATTAAGAATTACCAACATAGCTTCTTACAACTCTACCAGCACCGCGCAATTGTTTATAGTAAGACTGACTGACTTTATCACCTTGTTCTGAAAGTTGATCAATTCCTATTCCGTTATGTCCTTGTTCTTTTCCTGAACTGTGAATATAAAAACCATCACCTAAATACAAACCCACGTGGGTGGCTTTTTGGCGAGTGCCAAAAAAGATTAAATCACCTGCTTGTAATTCATTAATATCAATTGGTTGAGTAAAAGCTTCTTGTTGATAAGCATCTCTCGGCAACCAAACACCCACGGATACAAAGGCTCTTTGTATTAAACCAGAACAATCATAATTTGGTCCGACTGTTCCACCCCACAGGTAATAATTTGTTTGCTGCATCGCTTGTTGGGTAAATGCGATTACCTCTGGTAGCAGTTTTTTAATGTCTAATTCTGAAAAAAATGCAGCGTCGTAGGGTACAGTAGCAGGTTGTAATAGGAACAAATCATTAACAGCAACCCACCCTGGATAATCATCTTCACATAGATAAACTTCAACTGCTGCATCTTGATGATTTGATGTTATCCGTAAATTGCGTCCAGCAGCAGCTTGAGTTGCCAAGCCGACACATTCAGGAGAATCATATAAATTGATGTCAGCTATACACTGGTATTCTTCCAATTTTGGATTACTCATCTTTTAGTGAAATAATTGATTTATAAAAAATTGAGTATCGCCGCATATAGCATATTTATTTGTGATTTTGGCTATTCTTTCCCTTGTACTGCAGTGTTGGGTTGCTGTGACTGGGCGATCTGAATTAACAATCTCAATGCCTCATTCACTACTTCATCATTGGGAAAAGCTTGGGTCATATTGGTATCTAAAAGTACTAGAGTTGTTCCTCTACGATATCGCTCAACATATTTGCCTCTAAGAGGGTGTTTGAAAACTTTTTCGCGTGGTATCCAGCACTAGTATATGCTCCGAAATCCCCCTTAAAAAGAGGAACTTTGAGGATCTTTCCCCCCCTTAGAAAGGGAGCTAGGGGGTATCTCAAGATTTTTGATACATAACATAATCAAGGAGTGTTAAAACATCCTCTAACACCTCCCTGCATTTGAGAGACGTCATACTCAGGATGTAGTTCTCAATTCCCTTCTTCATAAAACTTTCTCTCCAGTTGGGTGGCTTTTGGAGCAGAGATAATTCTCATCTTGTCTCCTCAATCAGTGTGGGCAACAACTAAAATTTTTCCAAATCTGGATATGCCAATAATAACGTAGCGACTTTCCCCAATGGAGTGGTCAGGATGAGGAAAACTGGGAAAACTGATAGATAAGGGGTCATTAAAAATTGTTGCGGCTTCTTGGAAGGAAACACCATGCTTATCAAAGTTTAACTCCGCTTTGTTTGGATTCCACTTAAATTCCATGGACAATTCCGTTTAGAGTAAGCCACAAAATAAATGATCCTGTCTTGTCATGCTGTATCCTTTAGGGACACTGCGTAAATGCGGAGTGTGTTATAAGCCATATGTAGTAAAATGTATTAAACTAGAAGTAAGCATATTAGAGAGTCTTCACTACACTTCGTTCCGTATGGCTTACGCCACGCTGCGGTAACAGAATGACATTGGGTATTTCTTTTTGTGGCGTTCTCTTATGTACTTAGTTTAGGGTAGATATTGCTGTCAATCCTGATTCAGAAACCACCCGTGACATCATCACACAACAGCTTATCCTCCTCTTTCAAACCCACATTAGGATTCTGCAAATAATACTTTAACCAATCACAACCATCCACAAGTCATCAGTCTAAATTCCGCACAGGCCACACACAACCGCGCTGTTTTGTCATTGGATGCGGTAGCGATAGTTTGCCGTCGGGGCTGAAACTCGCACTATTGACTGTATCCTGATGTCCTTTAAATTGGTTGCGTTCTTTGATATCGTCGAGGATATTATTTAATGTTTGGCAATTACCCTGATTATGAAAATCTAAATTATTTCATTGGTGTTGATTATTCATCACCTAAATTTTGGTGATTCTTGTAAAATGGGATTAATATCAAACCAAGATCCATGTTCATTGATATATTAGACCTCTTGCAAAATTGTTTCTGTAGTATGATAAAGGGGTTTAGATTTTAGATATTTTTGGTGTTCTTTGCGATCTCTAATTTAGATATAACCATGTAACTCTAACTTTTGGCTAAAACAAGGCAAAACCCTTAGTTTAACATAAAATTAATTCTGCAAGAGGTCTATTAAAAAACCAACAGATCCGGAATTAATATATTCTAGTTTTCATGACCTGTAATATTTTTGGTTTTTGACAATTCCTTTAATAATTGCCAGGTAGGATCATCAGGTGCAAGGCGGTTAATAGTAAGTTTTAATTCTTCAATAATCATTGCGCCACGCACTTGAGAAAAATCAATAAAATATTGTCTATCTTCAGCTTTCCCCACGACCAGCGTCTTAGAAAGGTTGCAAATCTGAAAAAACCTTGTTAAATCCAGTTTCATGGTTGGTAAATTGCCTGAAAATCGCCTGATAATAATAGCTACCTCGTAATTAGATAGGTAATGCTAGGATTAAGCGATAAAATAGAGTCATAATCAATTAAAATACAGGTAATTTAAAGATTTTTGCACATTTGATCAGACAGGGATACCCAACACGACAAGAGTTAGACTGATTTGGTTACTCATATCTTGCACCTCTCCGTACAAACCCAGGCAACCTAAAAATATGGGCGATAAGACCACCTTATTTTTATTGGTTTTTATCGGTAAATCAAGGGTTTTGGTAAAATACTGTATAATTTAGTTCCATCAATTTTTCTTGGTGCAAGATGTGAGGTTATACAGTGTAAATCCGGAATCGCTTACCATAAGGATATTTTTGACAAATGGTTTTTTCTAAAAAAGACGAACAACTAGAACATCTCGGTAATGAAATTTTAGAGGTAATTTGGTCTAATTTTGCAAGTTTAAACCGTGACCAAATTGCTTTAACTTGGGTGGTGTATGATCCTCCTGTTCGTGTTAATACAGGTGGTGCTTTGACTCCTGATGCTTTTTGGAATCATCCTGTACGAGGATTTAGTTATCGTGGTGGAGAACGCATCTATCCCGCTAGTGTAGTGAAGTTGTTTTATTTAGTAACGGTTCACGAATGGCTAGAAAAAGGTATGAGTAATACTTCCAAGGAATTGGAACGAGCCTTGGGTGATATGATTATTAATTCTAGTAATGATGCTACCAGTTTAATTGTTGATATTCTCAGCGGTACTACTTCTGGTCCAGAGTTACCCACTGGCCCTTTTGAAACTTGGAAATATCAACGCAATATTATTAACCGCTATTATCAGTCCTTGGGTTGGGAAGAAATGGGGACTATTAACGTCTGTCAAAAAACCTGGGGTGATGGTCCCTATGGACGGGAAAGAGCATTTTATGGAGAGATGTTTGAAAATCGGAATATGCTGACTGCCAATGCTACTGCTAGGTTATTGCATAGTATCGTGGGTGGGGTTGCGGTTTCAAGTGGGCGATCGCAATCCATGATGTGTTTACTCAAACGCAGTATTAAAACTGATGAGTTACCCAAATATGTCGAGGAAGACCAGGTTACAGGCTTTCTAGGCGGTGGATTACCCCGAAATAGTCAAATTTGGTCAAAAGCTGGTTGGACAAGTTCAGTGCGTCATGATGCGGCTTATATTGAATTACCAGACCAGCGTCCTTACTTGTTAGTAGTATTTACGGAAGGGAAAGAACAAGCTAAAAGTCGGGAAATTTTACCCTTTGTCTCCAGAAAAATTGCCGAAGCTGTAAGCAATTTATAAACATTATTTAAGTGGTGCGTTAAGGACAGTTAACGCATCCCACAACATTTATTAATCCGGCAAAGCTTGCAACCAAACCTGCAAATCAGCCAAACTGGTAAAATCTAACAATGCTTCGCTCAAATCTTCCAGCACAGGTAATGGTAAAGCAGAAATTGACGCGCGTGTTTCGACCGATAATTCTCCAAATTGCTTAGTCAATAGTCGGATAACCAGATTAATTGTTGCTTGTTCTACTCCTTCTTCGCATCCTTCTTACCGTTTTTCTTCTTTAATTTCTCGATAAACTCGCGATTCTTTGAGTTTAATCCCTAGCATAGATTCTACCTCCCTGTGGCTGAGTTGTTCAAACTGGTACACCATTGTCCTCATGATCATCTCTATTATGGCGGGACTTGATGGCTCTGGTATTTCTGCACTGGTTCTGGTTAACAAATACCTTACTGCTTCTGGTGCTTGACTTTCTTCTAAGGTAGTGAGTACCAACCATCAATGCTATCCATACAGGTAATTGCCGAATATCTCCCAATTCTTCTAAATATAGGATGTACTTGATTACCATTGAGTAAGCTACGATGAGGATAAATATCGCTTTGTTCTGTCTTGCGAGATGGATAAATTAACACTGCTTGCCAATGGCTAAATCTAGCACGGTTGCGGTAAAAATATAGTGAAGATTCGACAAATACTCTTTCATAAAGCTGCTCATCTTTTCGTCAGGATTCAGGTCTAAGGAAGAGGGATTAAAGAAGGTGTATGGAAAGCAGAGTGAA